>WAAG01016943.1:60570-213786 GCA_013390105.1 Tichodroma muraria
ATTTTTATGAGATGCTTGTTTTCTGACTTTTCTATAGTTGACCATGGCTTGGCTGTGCCAAGATATTAACAAAGCCACACAGAGATTCAGACAAACAGATGGAAATTAAGGCTGTCTCAGAAATACTAAATGATGTCATCATGTTCCTCAGAATCTCTACTCTCAGCATTAAAATAAAATTCCAAGAGAATAATGGAACTCTAATTTCCCTTTCACAGACCCTGGTGCCCATCAGACAGGCAAATTCAGTGCAAATCTGTATCCCAGTGATCCCTTGAGCTGACAGTGAGATCACTGTCTCTGGTGTAAGCAAAAGAACTGCTTTAAAGCTTTTGATAATAAAAACGACATGTTTCCCAAATAAGCTGATTTTAAATTTGAATTCCTTCATTTTCCAGAAGACTGTATCTCCATGATAGGGAATACTGCTGAAAGGATGATTATTTGCATGTGGCTGCTTAGATCCTGCTCAGCTGAGAACCTGTAGATAATATAAGGCTTTCGAAGTGCTGGTCTTCTGCTCTTTCTTTCACTCTCTGCTCTTCTAAGGTACATACAAGTCTGTCCCTTTCTTCAACCACTTTCATTATCTTGGTAAAAATTTCGTCCTCCTCGTTCAGATCCATCTCATCTTTAAGGCTGTCTAAAAGGTCACAAAAAAGAGCTTAAGAACCAGGTCACTGTTGGCATTTTAACTGTTAGCGCACAGCTTGAATTAACATTATAGTCAATGACAAATGTAGTAAATAGCAGTTAGTGTTGCTGAAGCTGCAGTTCAGAGGAATTTTCTCCTGGATTTGGACCATTTGAAGTTGAGCATTAGGGTTTCTAGGGTCTAGAGCAGATCTTTTAACAAGACTTAGACTGGAAGGGATAGGAAAAGCACTACTTAATTATAGAAGCAATTAAGCTATAGTTTAAATTTAGCTTATAAGGTAGAAATCCCAACATGAAATGCAGTACCTGTAAGAAAATGGAAAGCATTTTTCAGAAATAGTACTGAAAACTGCCGCCACTTGCAATCCACATGCCTAGAACACAACAGGATATTTTGGGGTACTCAGTGCTATGGAACCACTCTTCTCTCTGCATTGCTCCTCCCCGTGCTCCTTCTCAAATCCCAAATGAAAGTGCAAGCCCAAGCTGTGATCCCAAGTACCTCAGAGCAGTTCCAAAATACTGTGGTGACCAGCAATGCTGCATAAGAGCAGATAACCTCTTCTGTTAGGTGACTGAAGAAGTTACTTTCTATTGCTGTCCATCATCAGCTGGACATTGCTGCCTGGAGAGCACAATTAGTGTAATTACACATGGAAGTGCTTCTGATCCAGCTCAGTGTAGAACTGGGCAGGTCAGCTCAGCCAGCAAAATCTGAGATGATCTCATCTGACTCCTGGTGACTCACAGGGAGCACAGGAGCCTCAGCCACCCTGGTTCTTTTTGGAGCAAACAGGGTTGGCACGGTCTGTCCCTGTGGGCTGGAGCACACTGTCCCCTTTGACTTACCATCAATGGCCATTTTCTCTCTCAGCTTTTGTTCCAGCCTGCTTTGGTGGTCCTCCAATTCTAGCTCTTGGGCTCTAGGTGCAGCAAAAAGTGTGTTAAAGAAGCTTTTTTCAGTGAAGACATACATGCTAACATGATTTCAGTTACGAGGTTCTGTGTTCTGTTTATCCAGTATTTTCTCCTCATGGGCTGCCAATGCTAAAAGGTTTGCCTGTGCCAACATCTCCAGAGCAGCTCCAGAATTATCACTGCCACCTTTTACACTATGTATGGGGTTAAACTCCCCCATACACAGCAATGCTTAAAGCTTTGAACCATCAGTGCTTTGCTGGTGGCACCCAAAGTGTAATTCTGCATAGGGCTGAACCCACACATGAAGGGCCTCACCAGGCCCTCAGGCAGAGGAATTAACACGTGCACACATCCAGACAACAACATTTTGTGTCCTGCAGCTCTAAAAGCAGCTCACTGTTGCCTTTTCAACTCACAGACAGTGTGAGAAGAAAGCATTGCTACCACAGCACCCGATGACAGAGTCAGAAGGAGAGGGGCAAGAAAGGTTCAGCCCTGACAGCACCAGCACAGCTGGGGAGAAACTGGGGTGCAGCTGGAGCTCAGGGCTGGTCTGAGTGATATGGAAATGATAAATGGCAGTGAGCAGCCTGCACAGGTGGAGAATCCAGGGGTGAGTGAGGCTCCTATCACCTTCCCACGTTTCCCAGGAATAGTGGAGAATATAGCTGAGAGTCACCTCCGCCTGTCTCGAGTGTTTGCAGGGAGGCAAGGTGAGGGAGCTATAGCAAACATTGCTTCCATCAACCACAACACTGGCATCTGAGGTGGGGTTTATTTGCTTCTTGTGTTGGTGTATCTGCTTGTTTCATGGCTGCAGTGAATTTCTAGATATTTTTTTTCCTATGTCCAATAAAACCAGATGAATTTGTCAGATTATTTTTCTTCCCAGGCGGAGGTGCCCCTGTGCTCATTAGACCCACATTATGTGAAGGCAGAGTGTCTCTATGCCACATTGGTTCTGAGTATCATACAGAACTGAAATGTTTGAACCACTCTGAGAGGGAAGGATCAGGAGGCCTCAGCTGCAAATCTATGTTCAAAACAGGTGGTAGCTACTCTGGATTTTATTCCTCAGCTGTCTCAAATGCAGCAAGCAGGAAGGGGTTCAGGTGTATTGTGAGTTGTGAGTACATTTTTTCCCTCTCCCCTCCCCATCTTTAATACTAATGCTTGTCCTTACTTACATAATCAGGAGCTCAGACTCATAACGCATTAATTTATTCTTCTCCATGACCAGCTCAAACCATTCGTGTAGCATCTGATTTTCGTCCTTCGTGCCTGAATCTGTGTAAATAGGAGACTTCAGTGTGCTTTACCAGCTTTCTTTGCAATGCTTCTGCCAACTAAGTCCTCCTTCAATAGTCCTCCTGTGTAGGCCTACATGAGTTCAAATAGAGATGATCTTGCTGTGTATGCAACTTACCCCAGTAATGGCTGAGCACAACAGGTATGACATTTTTGTCTATTTTTGGTTGACAGTTATGGCCTATTGCAGCTAAAGATGCATTGGATTTTAAAACACTCTTGTCCTAAACTTTTTCCTTTCAAATAATCACATAGACTTTAATGGGCACTATTTCTGTCTCGTAGCTCTGCCTTTGATAAGATAGTGTCTCTGTTGAAACAGGGCCTTAGAGCTGAGCTGTGTCTAAGTGGATATTCCAATAACACCATCAGCTTTCAGGATACACACACTGGCAAGTAGCAACTTAATCTCTGCTTCCAGTGGACACCAGACACACCTCCAAACCCTCTGCAAATTTCCTTTCACTTGTCAGCTGGCCTCTGAATCTGCATCTGCTTTGAATGACAAATCTATGATTACTGGGTAGTTTGATAACACTTTGGGCCAGGGAATCACTGATAGACAGCCTTTCTCCCAAAGAGCTCACAGCTTGACTCTGCCTTGCTGAAGAAAAGGGTGGAGCTCTTTCATCGGGTAAAGGACCTTTGCTCTCCTAAAATACCATCTGTACAAAACTCTTTGGCAATGAAGAATCCCTGGAAGTTTTCAAATGGCAAGTCAGAGCACATGTGTATTTTTTTTCCTTGCTGTTCTTTTTAACATCCTCATGACTTCACATTTTCCATTCATTTTTTTTCACAAAACAAAGCCACCCCACCTCCCTTCAGTGCAGAATTACAGCGACAGTGATGGCACTGCCAACACGCCTCCCACATCTGTTCTGCCCCCTCCTGCCTGCTGCCACAAATGATGATCACTTGTAGGAAGCAAATATCTTACACTACCCCAGTTTGAGGCTACAATCCAAGTGACACACTGGCACCTGCAGAAGCTTAAAGCCAACAGCCAGCCCATCCTCCTGCCCCAGCCCATGGTATCTGCACTCCCCACCACACATGGGAGCAGAGCTAGCCAGATTTAGGATGAAGCAAAAGGAGTACTGCCAGCAGGCAGGGAAACAAGCTCTCTCCTCCTTAGTCCTTACATCACAATGCCAGATAACCAAGAACAAAATCCCCACAAACCAGCCTGGCTGTTTTCTGTGGATGGAAGCTTTTATGATTTCTCCCACTTTAAGAGGGACTGCAGCTTTATTTTATATGACTGAGAGCTTAACTGAAACTTAACCCAAAAGGTGTCAGGTTGAAGCTCCAGAGACACCAATTACAAGAGTATCATTAAACTAGATTACCAAGGGGACAGACAGCCAGAGTCCTGGGCAGTTCAGCAGTGTTTCTGATGCCTTTCTGTTGACATTCTGAAATGTGCTTCATTTTTAACCCCAGGAGTTACCCTCTTGGCTCTACAGCTTCAGCTGCCCACCACTCTAAGGTCAGAGCCAGGGTTTAACTCCACTCAGAAGCAGCAGTTTAAAGCCTATCTCCTTGGGGCAGCAACAATGTCACCCAGTGAAGCCCTTTAGCAATCTTCCTGAGCCGAGGGGAATTGCTGGGTGTTTGGGGTCACCAGCCCCTTTGCATGCCTACACCAGGCACCATCATCCCAGGGAACTCAGGTCACCTCCTGCCAGCATTGTAGGAGTCACCTGGGCCCCACACCAAGGACAGGAGTCATGGTGGCATGGTGCAGGTCTGCAGTTTGTCATCAGGACTTGACACCAACTGGAAATTACCGTGAAACAGGAGGCTAAAACAGCGGGAGAAGGCAGAGAAATCTCTCTTCAATTCCTGCCTGATTCCATTAAAACTTGGCAGCAATGGATGTGTTCCTGTGGGATCTTCCAGGTCAGCAAGCGGTAACAAAAAGTGTCTTCTCAAAGTGACTGCAGGAGCAGCCCTTGCTGGAACATGCCAGTTTCTCACCAATCCAATGCAGGGATGCAGCATTAGCATTCAGAGCCTTAGGTCTTTGTATGCCACCATAAGAAATGGTGGCATCATCAAAATTTGATCTATTTTACTGTCAGTAAAAACGCTGCAATTGCTGTTATGCATAAGTGCAGCAGAGACACAAAAGGTTACTGCTCCATTTTTGTTGTTTCCTTGTTTAGGCAAAAATATTCCTTCTTTTAACCTTTCCTCTTTACACTTTCAAAGCTCTGTATCTTTAATAAAAGACTGTGTATTGTAGGTTGATTGAGGTAAGCAAAGATAATGCGTGTTGAAAAAAAACATTCATTTTCGCAAAATCCTCAGTGCAAGATGAAATAAAAGCAGCCTTTGTTTTGCCTCCTCCTCCATCCCACAGAATGCCCCCTAAGTGTTCCCAGGGGAATTTTTTCCCTGAGCTTTTCAAATGTTTGTTACTACCGATGTTAATACTTATTTAAGTCTGATGGAGTGCTTGAAGCCTTCCAAGGGCAGAACAAACCAAAGAAGCGTTTTGGGTAACGCAGTTCGACAGATCTTTTTTATAGGTGAGAGGGAAAACAGTTTGTGAGTTTGTTTTGTGAGCCATGTTGCCTTTTCCCTACAGCTTTACTAAAGCAAACTTTTCCTCGTGGTTTACCCAAGCCTCCTCTGAGATCCATTTGAAAGTCAGACATCCTTCTAATTACATCATAGGTATTTCTATTTTCATCACTTTTCAGGAAACTGTATAGGCTGGGGAGGATTATTTACTGAAAACTCCTCTCAAAACCTGAACCATCTGTTCTCCAGATTGATGCCTCACTGTCCCTCCTTACAGTCATCACACAGTAGAGGGATCTTGGCCAGCTTGCACCTTTCTAGGTACAGTTAAACCTCATATTCCTTATTTCTACAGGCTTGCAACTGATTTCTTTTGATTCTGTTGAAAATTCCGAGACACCTCAGATATGTTTTTGGGAAATCAAAAACTAGCTACAACACGTGCAGATATTTTTTCACCTTCCAAAGCATGGAGACATTTCTTAATGTTCTCTCAATGTAGGTTTTCTTCTTTACCATCATTGTTCATGACTTGTTTAGTCAACTGAGCCCTTATGCTCAGTTCACGGGAAAATGTGTTTTGAGATTTTTATTTCTGTATTTTCTTGTAGGCAGAAGCTCTCCATAAGCCTTCACAAATGTCAGTGGAAAACAAAGCAACAATACATCAGTGATTTATTATTTGGTATTTTGAAGCAGAATAAAGGAAATAACGAGCATGAAAGATTATTCATAGGACTGATATTACTTCTCATTTTTGGGGTTTTTTTTGGGGAGGTTTTGTTGTTTTTTTTTTCCTAATGCATGAATTTTGTCACTACAATTAGATGATCATCAAAACCTCATTTTGCTCATCAGTCTTCATGGCAGTTGTTTCGCACCCACGCATGTTCTCTTCTAATTCAGTTGAGGAGCTAATGAATAACTCCCCCTAACAAAGAGGCCATTCATTCCAGGCTTGCAGAATTATTAGAGGAGAGTTGCATAAATGTCACTGAAGACTGGTGTTTGCAGGCCTGCCTCTAAATTTGGTTATTCACAACCTTTGCAGCTCAATATTATTGCTGAACTGTGATCGTTTTCTAATTACCTTAATAATACCTATTAAATCACTTGAATTGCATAAGCGCAGACCTGCTTAACTACAACTTAACCTAATAAACACTGGTCATTCATTAAACAATAATGCTCATTATTTTTAGGAAGCTTGAACAGAATATTAAACTCACCAATTCCTGCATCATTACATATATGTTATTGTGAGCAAAAAAGAATTCGCATTTTGTCTGGGAAAGTCATGGCTTTGTGCTTTTGCACCAGAAGAGATATTGAGAGACACTAACATCCTACCTTTCAGTATCTGCCCTATTTGTAACTGGCCACCTACACACAAACAATCAACAGGGAGAAAAAAGCAGTACTTTCACCTTAATGAGGGCAATCCAATTACCAGGGATGGTAAGAGAATGAGAAACATCGATCTCTTGGCGGATAGCCTTCTTTAGGAACTGTGATTGTCAAAACAGCAACAACAACAAGTGGCACTGGGCCATTTATCCTGGTACTTGGTGTCTATCCCAAGAGCTAGAAGCTTTTTGTCCCTCTATATTTTTGAGGCTTCCAAAAAACAACCACCTTTATACAAATCAGAAGAAAAATGCTAACTCTCCAAATTCTCACAGCCTTTTCAGCAGACCTTCTCATGGGCAGTAAGGGGGGTGCTGTTTGATAAAGGGTTATGATTTCATTTAAGAAAAATAGATGATACATTTTTAAATAAAATTTGGAATAGACTGACACAATCAATTCTAGGAAATTAGTAGTAAATATAAAAGGTTGGGTGAATGCTCTCTTGCTGAACTGATCAGCGCAGTGTCAGAACAGAGGTGAGAACTGCTATGAACTAAGGCATTAAAAAGGCCAGCATGGAGGGGTTGGTTAAAACAGCTGGTTAAGATCAGGTGCCAAAACATATCTGTGTTTTCCGTGTTGTGCAACTGCCTGTCAGGAATACACAAGGCTCGGTTTTCTGAAGTGGAGGCAAATAAAGACACATTTGCATCCAGGCTGTCAGTCCCTTCAGCACAGACCTACAGCCCCCTCTGAAGTCCCTTACGGGTATGGTTCACACTCCCAGCCCCACTCTGAGCCTGGCAGGAGCCCCCGGGGGTCCTGTCCCTCTGCTTCACGCCGTGTGTGCTGGGGAGCAGTGCCAAGGCTGGGCCAGGGGCAGGATCCCACAGCCCTGGGTGCTCCGGAGTGTCGGCTCAGCTGAGGGGAAGCCTTGCCTCTGGCTGGGGCCAGGGTGACCCCCCTGTCATCTTCTGCCCACTGGGGGAAAAGCTGTGCTGTTGGGGTCTGTGTGTGTGAATGCAGGCTGCTGTTGCTATAGCATGGCCACTGGCTCTAATCATATTAATAGCATTTCACACTCCAGGAAAGTCATTAAGGACTCCGTTACTAGGCATGGGCTGCTGCTGGCTTGGTAACTGAGATACAGCTCCTGGAAACCTCACTGGTTCCCTCCACAAGATGAAATTAAGCTCAGGATGGGACTTAAATAAAAAAAAAAACAAAAAGGGAGGGGGGGCGGTGTTGGGGGAAATGTAAATACAGGTCCAATATCATTGTCAATAATTCCAAATCTGTGATATCCAACAGAAAATTTAAATCATTCAAGGTAAAGGTGCTTGAGCTAGCAGAGAGTTTGAGAAAAAGGTTTATCAATCATTTTTGTCCTGACAGTTATTGTTCCCTTTCAGAATTTGCACCAAACTATTTCCATGACAACCATTAAAACCCTCTGCTTTGGAACAGGTTAAAAAACCCAGCACTAAACAAGCAAACTCTGCTTTGTGTACCTGCTTCTCCTCTTAGTTCTCTCTCCAGTTCGACACCAAAAATCTCCAGAGCTCTTTGTCTTTCCTCCAGTTCTTCTAGCTGGCGCTGGACTGCCTGCAAAAATGTAACGATAGAAAAGCTACAGACACAGCTTCAAAATTCAGAGACAAAAGATGGTCTCAGTGCTTAGAGAAATAGCTTGGAAAGGTCTCGGAGGAGTCGTGGCTCTTGCCAACTCATTGAGTGTACCAGGCACCTAAGCAATTTAAATATGCCACCAGGTGTCTGTCACAATTTCATGTAAAGTATCACAGCACCCAAAAAAAAACCTCATTTTTTTTTGAGTTTTAGCTGATCCATTGTAAAAAAGAGATCATAATGTTTCTGTGTCTCACAAGGTGTAAAAAGTCAATACTTTGATATTCAGAGATATATATTCTGAGATATTACATTAGTAAAGTTCATATAAATAGGGAAGGTTTACAGCTGGGAAGCTCTGCTAGCTATTTTATTTTCCATGGGATTTTGTTTGGTTTGCTTTCATATTTCACCAGCTTTTGACCCAGAAAGACAAGGGTGTAATAGCTAAGATGTGACAATTCAGCGGCACTTCAGGAAGGATTTCTGCATCCATTGTCCATTCCCTTTGAAATAAGATTTTTAGAGGTGTGGTGGGGATAAAAAGCATGAAACACCTTAAAAGCTTGAAATGTCAAAGACAGATGCTCAGCAGTTCCCATTTCAGGCTGTGTTAGGGCATTCCAAGCCAAGCCCTCAGCAACAGCCTAACAAATATGAAAGATCATTCAAAAAGTTTAGATTTTATTGTCTTCACAAAGCATTAAAAGTAGTCACGTACACATCTAATATTACCTTGAGATAATTCACAATTCTCAGATAAGAACTAAAACATAACTTCTCTTCCCTTGTATTAAATAGGATACATCTGAGATCAAATTGTGCAGAAGTGCATTTACAAGTCTTAAAACTGTAATTGGAAATAATAATACATCAGAAGAGTCCAGAGCTTTCCTAGCATTTTCTGAAGAGCAGAGCCTGTATAAAATGAAGTGACTTTCCATCATTAAGGAAAAAAAATGATTCACTTTCGTTGTTGTGGCAGGGAGAGAACAAAAGCCGTCGCTGTATTTTTGTACCCTCCTGTAATGCACACAGGTAATGGCTGAGTTTCTTAGGTTCTACAGAGTTGATGTTATTTCCCCTTTCTCTCTCTTTCCCTCTTCAGTTCCCCTCTTTTATTGCAAGTCACTATTCCCTCTTGTTCTTCATGCGCATTTACAAAATTATGATGGCAATTATGATGATCTCCAGGGACTGACATAGATTTGCCCCCCAGAGAGATGCAGGGCCCTGCCACACGCATCTTCCTGCTGCTGATGGCTGGGGGGATTTCAGCACAGAGGGCAGTGAGACACACTGAGGAGTGAGGGGAGGTGNGGGTGGGGGTTCTTTTTTGGGGGTTCTTTTTGGGGGGTACCCCCATCCTCATGAGTCACTCATGGAGACAAAGGGGACATCTGTGAGCAACATTTTCACCTGTGCTTTGTGAAGCCTCTTCAGCTCCTCTTGTTTAATCAACTGCTTTGTCTCCTTCTCCAGCTTCCTTCTCTTTCTGAGAACCCTTTTTGCCTGTAAAAGACATAGAGGGAAAGAAAAAGGCAATCAAAGCATAAGTATGCCATTGCAGCTTTCCTCAAAGCTCCCCCAGAATCACGGGGCTGTTGAGATTGGGACTGACCCCTGGTTGGGACTGACCCCTGACCCCTTCCCCTGCCCAGAGCAGAGTGAGCTACTGCAGGCTGCTTAGGGCAAAAAGGAAACATCCACGTAGGAACATTTGCATGCATTTGCTATGCTGGTTTTAAAGTGTTACAAGCTCCTAAGGCAACCCTAAGTGAGTGTCAATAAAACATTTCCAAATCACAAATCACAAATATACAACATCCCATTGTACATGGTCATACACGGGCTGGGGAAAGCACCAGTTTAAGGAAATTCAACCCATTTCCATTGCTATAGCTATAAAGTGGTAAATTCACATCATGAGACACTACCTGAAGCCCTATAAAACCTTCCATAATGTCATTTCTGTGCTGCATTGCAGAGATTTTTGCTTTTCCCCAGGGCACTTCTTGCTGCTGTCAGGAGATCAGGACAGCACGTGCTGCAAGGCTGGGCAGGGAATCACCTGCCATTGCTCCATCTTGCCTTTGAACCAAGCTGTCCTGAAGTGCTTCAAGGCTGTGATGTTCCCATTTTTGAGGAGGCAGGATACTTGAGCACCATAGGCCAGACAACTAAAAAATTAACCAGCTAGGAAGTCACTAAAATTTTTCCCACCGAGTTTTGCCAGATACATAGGCAGCACTGGCAAAATAGCAGCCAGAACTGGCATGAAAAGGGTTGGTAGGAGGCAGCTGAAAGAAGCACACTGAGTGGGGAATGTGCATCAAAACTGAATCACTGTTAATGCCCATGTGCAACAGCTGATCCTTCTCATTTCTGGCAGCTTCCCTGGAGCTCTGCCTTCTCCCTGCCTGGTCCTGCCCTCCCTGTGACTGCCTGAACTGCTGGGGGTTGTTTCTATCCAGTTTGCTCCCACGTCTCCCTTCTTTTCTCTACTTTATTTAAACCTTTCTTAATTCACCATAACATTATTGTACCACAGATTGTCTTTCCTGTAATGGGAAAGATGAACGGAGAATCCTGCCATCTCAGCACATCCTGACACAGAGCCACTGGGGACAAGTGCTGCCACACATTGCTGTGCTTTGGTTCCTCTGTTTCCATTCAAAGCCCTACTTAGTTTTCATATTTTTCAGGGGTTTTCAGTACTTTATTTTCCTTCCTCTTCCCCCCACCCCCAAAGGCAGCAAATCAAAAGGCCACCTCATACTATTAATTACATTTACCAATATTCTGCACGGGAAAGAGATGAACACATTTCTGATGAGCCAGTCAGGCAATAAAAGCTGCGTTTCCTCATGTCAGAGCTGGGTGTGGAGGGTTCAGGGGGCTGTAGCCCCCCGGCTCCTGCTCCTGCAGTCAGCCCTTTTGGGGTACAGGGCCTGGGTGTGACTTTATCCTAATCAGCACAAGTGTGTGAGCCACAGAATGTTTTCCAAGCAACCTGCCTGCAGCACTTCTCAAATGAATCTGTATTCCCCCAAAGGAAATCCGCATCTGTTTGTTTTATTTTTTTTTCCAATTGTTTGCTTGTTGGGCTACATATTAAGGCCACTTAAGAATCAGCTTCGAAGTGGTTTCAGTGAAACATGTCTGTTTGTCAAATTAAGACCTCCTCTGTCAGCGCTGGTACAACCTGGGGGAATTAAAGATCCAAAGAAGTAAAAGAAATGTTGTTGTTCATCTGTCTTAATGTATTTTCTCTCCATGACATGTAACCTCCAACGTTCCCGTCCCCACTTTGAGGAATTGCTGCGTGTTTTAGATCAAAATCATCTGATGGACTTTAAATACAGCCCAACTAAGGAAATACCTTTCTGTTTCCAGCTCAAGATTACCTTGTGTGTTAATGAAGGCTTGGATTCAAATTCCTCATCGGAGGATGAAGTAGAATACTCAGTAGCTTGTTTTCTGACGGGTAGGTGTTCATATCCTAAAACACAATAACAGAATGGCCGGTGAAGCAAAAAATACTGTTCTTTAACTTAAACAGACACTTTGCACCTGCCCTGAGTTCTAATCAGCAGCACCTAGAGCAATCTGGAAATTCAGCTGACAGCACCAATTAAATTTTTGATCCCTGTCAAAAACTGTCTGGCTATATATTTTGGTTTTTTTATAGGTACTACAAACAAATAAATAATTCCTTGAGCACCCTGCATGTAGCACGCTGTTCTGAGTGCACTCAGCATTCATTAAAATGTATATCTGAAGTTGTATTACCCAAATGATTGTATAAGGCTCACTATACAGTGTAATTGAATGCACAAAGTCTGAGCCAGCTCTTAAACAAATTACCCTTATGTGGCTTGTAGCATCTGGCACCCATTTTTACTACATGACATCTGCTCAGTGTAAAATAGTTGGCGTCAGAATGTCTGGTCATATAAAAAATCACAAATGTAATCAGAAGCAAATGGACTAAGAGAACAGGGCTTTATCACACAGCCTCATGCAACATAAATATTTCATTAATTATGTCTAAACAAACGTCACTTATTTTTGTGCTTTAGGAATATTATCACATCATTGGGCTGTTGATTAAAATGCCATAAGAAGTCAGGAAAATCCATACATCACAACAATACACTCCATAAGGAAAACTCAAAGTCTGCCTTTGGAAGAAGAATGTTTTCAGATTTATAAATTAAATTACATTTAATTGCAGCAATTTTATCATGCTTGTTTTTCCAGCATCTTGTTTCAACTGGGTGTAAACATTTGGATTTCTTCTTAATTTGTCTAATGCATAGCTTCATTCTCTTTATTTCAGAAAATAAAACTGCTTTTGGAACATCTGTCTCTATGCTTCAACCTGCTACAGGGTTAATGATTAACAGCTGGGCATCTTGGAAATGTACATTATTTAAGCTAACAGTGTTAGTTTTTCTTTGTATCTACAAGGCAACAGTTGGTTTTCTAGGTGCATTCAGACTAAAATCACCTCCCCTTCTCCCAGTGTAGATGTTTCTTCTTTGCCTTGCTCTGGGTCCCGGGGCTGAAGAAGGACTTTTGCCTCTAGCCCTAATTTAAACTCAGGATCCATGAAACGTGTTCATCCCAGACAGTAAAGCAATAAAAGCAAATCCAAGTAATTTGAGGCAGAAATTCAGATTTTTCTTTTTCCAGCAATCTCAGTTTTAGAAGCACCCAGTCCTTGTGCTCAGTGAAGCTGCAAGCTCAGAGGGCTCAGTGGAGCAGACTTGGGTCCTGCCATCCTTTCTGGGGTGCAGGTCCTTGGGCACAGAGGTGCAGTAGCCCTCCAGGTGGGTCTCCAGCCTCACAGGTGACTGCTCCAGACCTGCCCAAGCTGCCAGCTGCCAGCCCACTGGCCTCCCTGCCTCGCAGTGCCTGGAGAAGGGACACAGCTCCTGCTTGGGACCTGCCAGGGGCCGGTGGCTCCGAGTGCTGGGGTCACAGCACTGCCACACTGCCCGTGCTCTGCACTTCCAGCTGCACTCTGCCTGTCCTCAGCAGGGACAGTCAGGCACAGCCCTTCCCACCTGTGGGCAGCTTCAGCCACTGCTTCATTTAATGAGGGAACTCCCACACCTCGCTTTTCCCTGTGTTTTGAAAAAAACCAGAAGTTTGCAGTAACCGCCCCGCGGTCAGGCCGCCGGAGAAATCAAATTCCACAATAGGCAGAGGGCAAACCTTGCAGCCAGGCCTGGCTGGAAACACGAGCAATTACACACTCCCTTTCTTCTCTCAGCTGTGCTGGGAACAAGCAAGAGAGCCCCTGTCCTCCCCTTGGGGTGATATCAATAATTTAGGAAGCGTTACAAGGACTGGAGGAGAAGCAGCCTGCTCCAACACAACAAGACAAACAAACAACAAAAAACCCCAAACCAAACCCCCCAAAACCCCTCAAAGCAAACAGGGTGGGACAGACAGAACTTAGCTAACAGCTGTCAGAATCTGGACAAAACAAACACAAAAATGTACAAACTCAGAGACTTACTGAGTCATTAAAATCTGAAATTTAGAATTGCAGTACTAAAGTTAGATGATAATAATTTGCCTCCAAATATGCCAAGCCTTAAAGCTCGATCTGCTACAGAACTGATCTCATAAATGTAGGTTCTTTTCCAAATATTAACTCAAGTCTTCTAGACTAGGGCTTTCACTTTCCAGGCATCTCATTCTTTCAGATTGGGAGTTATCTGTTCTGTATTTCTTATTTCCTAAGTACTCCAGCATCTTCCAGTTTCCAAATTAGCATATGTTATACTAGAGCTTTCCCTCTCCATGGAACAAGACTTTGGATGAAAGTGCAATGCTTTTGAGAACCTCTCCCTTAACAAGAACATCCAAGGTACTCATTTTCCCAGGAAACCTGAGGTCCTCAGAAAAACGATGGAGGTGTCACATGAAGAGGCTCATAAGGTGATCCCTTGTGTTAGATGTGGGAGCAGTACTGATTGTCCTGGGGATTTGTGGGGGAAAGCCACCACTGGGGTCAATCTGCCTGTCACAGCTCACTTCCCTTTCTTTCCTGGGGTGTTTCTGTGTCATGGTAGTGACTGCAGCCTAATGTCTTGGAGCAGGAGCTGTTTTGATAACATAATGCTGTATTAATCTGTTGGCTTCCTCTGTAACTGTCCAAGATTGCATATTTTTGTAAAGTCAGGGGAGTTAATCCTGACCACTGTAAGAACTTCAGCGTTTTGCAAAAGCAAGAGACAAAGTTACACACATTTCCTGGGGCACTGGTGTCCAAAAACAGATGGAAACTGGTAGGAAATGGAAAGAATGGCCAGTAGAAATCCAGTAGAATGACCAGCAGAAAGAGAGGACTTGGCTATTTGGTTTCAGGTCTCTGCTTCTCTACAGATTTCTCATGTGGTCTTATGCACGTAATTCATCTTCTAGTGCCTCAGTTCCCCTTCTAAAACACAAAATCAGTACAAGAGCAGTGTCCTCACTGAGCAGGACACTGCAAACACAGACTTTCTGGGGCACAACAGTGTAATGGGAAACATTGCAAGCAATCCCTTCTCAATCCAAGGGTGCACAAAATCAGCAAAGTGAGTTCACAGCACATTAAATTTTCTCATCTGCTGAATTGATCGTCCTGCCTAAAGTATCAGTAATCAACACGGCACGCTGGCATTTCTTGAATTTCAATAGGGCAAGTAGGTTTAGGAGAGAACAGTTAGTCATCTGATTGAACAATTTTATTGATCAGTTTTTTGGGGGGAGTTTTACTGCAGGTAGGAACACAAAGGAAGCATCAGAGGACAAAAGCCTTAAAGATATTTATGAAGTAAATCAAAAATCCAGAATAGCACTTAGAAGTCCAGCGTGGCTATTTGTGGACAGTTGTATTATTCTACAGGCAAACTTTGGATTTATTTTTTTAAACCAGTCTCTCACTGAAAATTTGCATGAACCCCCATTAATTCAGTGAGCTTTGTTTAGGTCTCACCCAAGCTGTATGTGCAGCTGGATTTCCACAAAGTCCCAAATTTCCAAGAGGCTCTGAGGACCAGCTGTTATGAAACAGAGGGGAAGTGTTAGGCAGAAAGCCTTAAAATCAGGCTGGACATCAGAAACTGGAATGACCCATATGGAAGGTGCCACTGCAGGTGTAGTGGGTTTGAACCACAGGCAATCTGCTGCTAAGATTCTTCATTTTCGGGAAGTTTGCTTCTTCATGCTGAGCTTCAGCTGGGGGCTGAGCACGTGGCAGGAAGGGATGGCAGGAAAAACCATATTAAATATCAGAAGTGGTTTCTAGGTATTTGGTTATTCCTCAGGGGATTTCTCTGCCATGAGCTGGCCCAGGCTCATCTCAAGCTCATGAACTTTTATCACCCAGCTCATCCTCTGGATCCACAAGCCACTGGGGGAGAAAACACCAGTGCAATGCAATACCAACCATACCTGCACAGAGCAAGTGTGACCCCAAACAGGATAGGAAAGCCCTACTGCCAAGAGCCAAGAGAAGTATTAGAAGGTGTCTCATTAAATCGGCTTCTGCAAGGTGCTGAGAGTATTTATTTTGTTCATTAAAGAAATTTTCTGAAATTTGTGGTAGATTTCAGGAGAGGAAAATAATAACAAGTGTGGGCTAAAGCTTGTCATCACTTCATGACTAAAGTTTGCCAGGCCTGGGCCTCTGACAAGTGTCTGTATGAGACAGAAATGCCACTTTTGAAAGCCAAGTAGGACTTAGCTCTTTATTAGTTTTACTATATATAGATTTACTCAAATATGAATATTTTAGAAACTTCAGAGAGCTACAACGCTGAAACATTGAAGATAACAGATTACTGGGCAAATGGCTAGATTAGAGCTTAATTTTTTATTTTTTTTTTTTCAAAACAGACTTTGCATTGCCTATATTCAGTAATTGTAAAAATTTAATAATTTATGTTCTGGCTTGCACAGCAGAGGAATGCAATATGTTACACCAACGTGTTTTTTTCCAAAATATTTTCAGCATAAATAAAGTATAGCATTATTCAAACCTCGTAAGAACTTTTCCCATTTCAGTATGAGCACAACATACCAATTATTGTAATGCATTTAGTTAAGAGCAAGTCAGGTTGGCTTAGTTGATGGGCAGTGATGAGGTACAGACTCTGGAAAGGCCTCCCATTTAAGAACACAGTGAGAAGTATGAACTAGCAGCTCCCTGTGGCTTCAGTGCAGCCCTCAGCATCTTCTTGCTCAATGGGAATGCCTGGTTTTGTGAGCTGTTGCATAAAGGATGCTCCAAGGATCCAACCCGAAAATTGAGGAACGAGAGCAGGAGTTATTTTATCAGTTTTAATGAGCTCCAGACCAAGTGGCTTACGTACTGTATCTTTCTTAGACTGTGTGGCAGCTCTGAAGCAGAAGGGGTGCAAAAGGATCTGGCAGCTCACTGGGAACATTTCAGCGACTTTACATTCTACACACAGGTTTTATTGCTGAGGCACAGCAGCGATTTTGGGGTTACAGTTTGGGCTGCAATTTCATAAAGCAAGAGACAAATAGGTCTGTCGACAAAATTCAATAGGTTATTTAGTTAAATAACTGAGACTTTCTGCAGTGGGAAGATGGATCACAGAGAAAGACAGGTGGGTACAGCTCTCATGGCTCATATTTCACACCTGAATCTGTGCTGCACTTAATTCTTTCTGAACCTATGCTCAGATCACTCAGATTGCTCTTGGTTTGGCATCAATATTTCTTGGACTTGTCTGCAGTTTTAGTACTAACCTTGCTCTTGCAAGCAAACAAGAAAATTGATGCCTTTTAATCACTGCCCAGGTAGAGTCACAAATAGGTCAGAGGAGGTCAATAAGGTGCTCTCTCCTCTCAAATTAAAGAACAAGGGGATATTAATGACACTGCAAAGCTCCCAAAAGTACGTCCACATCACTGTCACTCTGACAGCAGAGCTGAGGAGATACCTGCTGAGGAAGCACAAACACAGGGCAAAGCTTCTTGCTGCTGCAACCATATTGCTTCACTCTCTGGCCCCTCATGGGAGGGAAAACAAACGTGCTCTGCACTGCAAAACCTGGAGGTTTTGGTGCTTGTCCTTCTGCTTGCCTGCTCTAGTCCCCCTTCCACAACTCAGTGTCACTGCAGAAGCTGCTCTGCCCAGCATCCCACTCTGCCTTGCCACCCCTTCCACCTCTGGAGGACAATTCCCTGACCCAAACACATCCCAACCGCAGTGAGCAGCAAACCAAACTCTGGTCCAGCGAGATGGTTCTGCTCCCAAATCCACTCTGCTCCTTTAAATCTGTAGCAACTCCTAAATTTAGCCCCAAATGTATTTATTGAGTCTCCTTATGTAGAAAATAACTAGAAATTAAACATAGCACACCACAGATGTGTGCCTGCGTGGTCACACAGAGGTCTTTTAAAGCTTAAGTGCTATTACATAATAATAGTAATAATAATGATAACGATAACAGTAATAAAACGACTGGGGTCCTCACCTGTGAAAGGATAACACAACCTCTCTGGAAAATGGTCCTTATTGACAGGCAAAGACGACACCAAGGAATTCTGTTCCCTTTCAGGAGCTTTGCTTCTCAGTCTATTGAAGAGTGATCCTTTTTGTGCAGAGTCATCCAGACTCTCCTTGAAGGACTTCTTGGGCTCTGGAGATGAAAGAAGAGTGGACTTTTTCTTACAGATACATATTTCATCCATGGGAGCTCCTAGAGGACTGTCTTCAAAGGTAAACTTTTCCAGGAGTCCTGGGACTTCCTCCACCCTAGTGCAAACTGGTTTCTGAAGTATATGGGCTGTCTTGGAAGGCCTGTAGGGTGTGAAGGATGCCTCTTCCCTGTAATCCCTTAGAGATATCCCTTCAGAGCCCACAGAAGAATGAAACAGATTTGAATTAGGGCTCCCATCTCCTACGTATTTTCCTGTCCACTCCCTTACTTTAGGGTCGTGTGACTGAGTGTTATTGTTGTTCCTGTTCCTTTGGCTTAGGGAATACCCAGGAGTGCTGGGGAAGCTGAAGAAGACTTGGTCTGAAGGGGCTTTGACTTTGCTGTCTGAGTCCTGCTTTAATCCTTCTGGAGCTGAGGTTAGAGGCTCCCAAATGGACCTTTTGATAGCATTGGCTATGAGCCTCAGTGGGGATTTTGGCTGGCCGGCTGCATGCTCCCTGGAAACCACATGTGGAATTCTCAGAGCATCCTTTGTGTCCACTGATGAAGCTGGTGGAGCACCACCTGCAAATAAGAGAGGCCCAGGACAACCAGAGCGTGTGAACACTTCTTTTCTCCAGCCAGCATCTTTTTTCTCCAGAGCCCATGGGGTTCCATTGTTTCCATACCCTGGACTGCTCCCACCTGGGTCTTTCCTGTTTGAGCCATACAAGGGCTGCTGTTGAGTACGAAGCCCCAGCTTCTGTTTGGCCTCCTTTAATTCTTGCTCAAGCTTTTCTTCTGGGTGCCTGGTGTTTTTGCCATCTTTCTCTTTCAAATCCAGAGATGACAGCGCCTTTGCCTTCCTGTTGAAGTGCTCTGGTTCAGAGGTGTATTTCTGTGTTTTCTCCTTCCCTTCCCAGGCTGAATGTGTCCCAATGTCCCTGTCTGTGTCTTCAGGCTCATAAAAATCAGCAGTCAGTGTCCCATTCCCAAGAGGGCTCCGTGGAGGACCTGTGGTGCTGCTCTGAAAAGGACAGTGAGGAACATAGCAATATGTTCCTTCAGGCATCTCCCTGGCTTTTTCTTTTCTTTGAAATACTGGGCTGCAGGGTTTGAAATGTCCTCTTGGAATTTCTGGTGGCTTCTTGTAAGAGGCCAAATGTGAAGTGCATTAAAAAAAAAAATTATTTTAGGGATATAAAAACACTGCTTTGTGTAGCTTCTATTTCATAAAATATTTTAATCCATTTTAATCTTAACATAATAGTAATGAACATAATATTTAATTTATACACAAATACACAGGTAGATGATTATGTGAGAAAAGCTTTTCTCCCTAAAGGGCTAATATTTCTCCAGGAGTAGAGATCTAATACTACTGAAAACTTTAATAGTCTAAAAATAATGGTATTCATGCTAAGAATATGTCATATCTTTATGAATTACCTTTAATATTTTCTTTAGAAAAAAACCAGTCCTATCTCCAGGAAAACAGACAAGAGCAGATCTGCTCTATTCTCCTATGTGTGTTCCAGTTGCATCACCTTAGAGTTTTGAACAAGCAATAGAGACCATTATCCATCCTCTCCAAATGTTTTTCTAATATTGCATGTTTATGTAGCGCAGGTAGGAATGGAAGAAGTGACCCAGAAAAGATTATAAAATTTAAGATGGTAGTTTTAAACAATTCAGTTAGTTCCCTCTCGTGATTATTTTTCCTTTGGTAAAGGTTTAAATTCATTACTCCAGTCACCAAAATCTTCTGCTGAAGACAGTAACAGGGATAAATACCCACTTTACATAGCCAGCAGAACAAAACTAGAGATCTTCCTTACATCTTAAAAGGGAGGCATTTTATCATCAGTGCTATGTGATAATGGATGGTGTGAAGACTGAATTCCTGCTTCCACTTATGTGCCAGATACCCAAATTCACATGGGTGAAGCCATTAATCTGTCTGACTTTTCATTTCCCAGAAGCATCAGAAGTAAGGCAATAATGATTCCACTTTGTTTCACGCTTCTGTTTGATGACTAAAATTGTTACTGGCCAGGATCTCGGATTAAAAAAAAGTAAGAAACACAATAAACTAATAAACACCCTCTTAATCCTCAATTTTTAGAATAAGAAAAAGGCCACTAAGCAGTGCTGGTACAGCAGGAGCTGAATGGAGTCACATCTCCTCGTGGCCAGGCACTGTTGTGCAGCTCTGCTCCCCTGGCACGTTCCCTTCCTGGCCCCATTGTCCTGCACCACCGTGGATGTGGAAGAGTTGATTTTTTTCATGGCACAGGCCCTGAGGTCAAGCAATTTTAGTCATATTTAACCCAAGGGCGAGGACAACTGTCCAGGGCATGGAGGATGTGGGCTGGTCCCTGCTCCACCTGGCTCTGGGAGTCCAGGGACATGCTGCCCTTTGCTCAGGGTGGTCAGTCACAACTCCTCCTGCAGTGCTGAACTCAAGGCAGGCCCATCCTTACTCATCCTTAAAAAACTTAAAAATAAAAATACCCCAGAAAATACCATGTAAATCCGAGGTCCAGAACATGCTCTTGAGCCGTGGGAGATGTGAAGCCCTTTTCCAGTCTAAACTATTCTGTGATTTTATGAATGATGCACCAGATTAGTGGCAAACTCCTTGTGTGACTGAGGCCTGAGTCTCACAGCCACTTGACTTGGGAATGATTACATCAAATCCAAGTCTCTTCCCTATGTACAGCACAAGTGTGACTCCAACCTTAGAGGTTACTGTAAGGACCAAAACTATTTAAAGGAGCAGAGACAGCCCGCTGAGAGCAGACATGTCCCAGCAGTAGTCACAGCCATTCTGCTCTGCACAACTCTTCTTCGTACCTGTGTTTGGGAGTGCTCCTCTGCAGCACCACTCTGGCAGCTGGCTGAGCTGTCCTTCCCCTGTAGCCCAGGTTTCTTGCTCGACAGCAGAGGAAAGCCTGCAAAAGACACAACTTTTACCTCCCCATTGGTATTGGCTTTGTCTTAAATGAAGCCTGCAATTAAAGAAGAAGAGTAGAAGATTAAACAATCTCCTGGACAGAATTAAACCTAAAGAGCTGACCTACAACACTGAAGTTTATGGCCTTGCACACGTGTGTGCGCGTGCTGTGCCAAACACATGTTGATATTTTCAGCAGTGGACCTGAACTGCTTCCACTTCTTGGCTGGATGTAGTGAAGCAGCTTTTGAGTTCCAGGAAACTTTCTGGAAAACCAGTCCTCTTTAGAGGGCCTTCAGGCCTCAGAAGCAGAGGCAGTCAAAACAACCTGTGACTTTTGAACTTCAGGTAATTCCAAGAAATGAAAAAAATTGATGACTTCTGAGAGAGCTGTCCATCAGAACGGGGAAAAAATGGGAAATGCATCCACCTGCAGGCAGTAAGGACAGAAAAAAGTCTCCCAAGCCAGGAAAACAGGTAGCACAATGGGGGCTCTCCTAGGATCAGGCAAGGAAATTAATTACTAAAGGAGGCAACTTGCACCTGAAGGGAGGCAGGAGAACTTTCCACTATTTGTGCCTGTGGGAATTTTAATATATAAATAATATAAATAATAAATAATCTTTGGACAAACAAAAGTATCCCTGATCCAAGATATTATCATGTCCAGCTGTAACACAAGTATACTTACAGCTCAATTATTAACTCCCAAACCCAACCATTAGTTCTGAAATCCATGCAAACTTCGGTTCTTCTACGTGGGGATTAAAAGGTGCATAAGGACAAAACACTCCAGAGACACAGAGGAACAGTTCCTGCATGTGGACTGCAGCAAAGCCAGGGACGGAGGCTGAGTTTCCTTTCCTCTCAGTGTCTCACCTATTTGTACCCAATCTTGATGCAACTTGTTATGTTTGATCAAGACTGGAGGGACACACTGTGCTGAAGCCTGTTAAGGAGCTCCTGCAGGGATGGCAACCAGGGGCTGACCTTTATATTCTGTAATTGAGCTATGGGAAAACATGAGAATCCACAATTAGGATAAAAAAGCCACCACCACCACCTGCATAAGTGAGCCACGGGGGTTCAGTCTGATCCACTACAGCCTTGAGCCTCCTGACAGGAGCAAATGTCATGGTTCAGGATACTGGGGGAAATGCAAGTGCTGCAGCAGCGACAGCCAGAACACTGATGAGGGCATAAACCCCCCAGCCCAGGGGTCTGCTCGTGCCCATGGGGAGAACTGCTTCCCACCCCAGCTCTCGAGGGCAGGCTCACAAGGACGTGGCCTGCACGTGTGAGAACATTGTTCCACACTAAGCCACAGCTCCCCATCTGTCACAGGGAAAACAGTTTCATTCCCACCAAGACGCTGAACCTGTATTTTCAGCTCTGCTTTCAAAACAGGATTTAAAANCTAGGGCACTATCATAATGTGCTTGGCCCAAAATCCCAAGATAAATTAAGAGCACGGTGTTCCCTGTGGCTGTGCGATGGGGATTAAAGGTTTTGGAAGGTAATATCCTGCTCTGAGCCTTTCAGCCAATACAGCCGTGACACTGATTTCCTCTCCTTGGCTGCCTACCCCATGCTGTTTATGAAACATATGTGTTTGGGGAAATATGTCTGAAAAGGAGACAGATTTTTTTTTTCATGTGACTGATGATCATATGAATTCCTGTAATCAAATTGGATTAAATATAGAAACTATGACTTACAGTCTTCCTCCAGAGAGTAAAAAAAGCTTTTATTCTGCTGCCGGTGTATGCTGACTGTGCTTTGCACCTCATTTTAACGGCGTACTTGAGGTTCAGGCGGACTCGTGCAGTACATTGCTTCCCTCTCAAAGGCTTTTAGCTCCCTCTAGAGTCCTTGAGGCACGCGGAAGATTTTAACAAAACGATGGAAAAATTAACTGGCAAAACATTAAGTAATGCCCTTGCTGAGAACAAGCTGAAAATCAGTCAAAATTAAGAGTGACGCCCCCTCCGGTCTTCTCTGCTTTCCTCTCTAACAATCTTTCTTACCCCACACGCAAACCTGGATCACGAATCATTATTGACTGATCTTTTAAAAACTGAGATCAATTAAGGCAAGGCTCTGAATCCTAGCCTTTGGTGGAGCCAAACACTGATGTCTGTGCCAATTCCCACGTGCTTTACAGTACTTAAGAGGCAGAGCCAAGGCTGACAGGGACGCCAGGGACTTTGAGGACACTCTGTTCCACCTCATCCCAGGCACGGGGGAGACCCCCTGGGTGGGACACCCCACGCAGCCTCTCAGGGTCTGGCAAAGCCTCATGGCTCAGGGTGCAGGGAATCCCAGGGAATGCAGCCCTGTCCTGCCTGTCTGTCTGCCACAGCTGCCTCTCCAGGGACAGACCTTCACAGAGTTTGATGGGGGCCTCCTCTCAGGACCATGAAACAGCCCCGTGTGTGCTCTGCTGGGATGTACTGAGCTACCCCACATATGAGGCACCAGAGGCCTCCAGGGAACTGTGGGTGGGTAGTGACAGTACCCATGTGCACCTGACTTAAAGGCAAGGCTGATGCCAGGAAGAGGAAATGCATCTTATCTCATCATTTGAGATATAAAAATTCATCCCGCAGTGGGTACTCGCAAATAATCTCGAAGCTTTCTTTTGCATTCAAAGCGAGCAAGCTGAACAGTCTCTGCTCGAGCACTGGTCCCATCATGGGCACAGGGATCCTACTTGTTTTCAGAAGCAGAGCCATAACTTCTCTGAAGGCAGCTGGGAGCCTGAGCTGCAGCAGCAATGTCCCTCATTGCAGAGGGCAGCTTAGGGCAGGGTTAAAGAGCAGCTGCCACCACCATTCCCAAACCCTATTCCCAAACCCTGCTGGCTCTGTGCTCAGAAACTGTGGCACTCAGCCCCGTGCACAGATACCATCCTGTTGCTGCTGTACATCCCTGTTTCACACTCCAGCCTGCCAACACCCCAGGCTCCCAGATATAAATGCACTTGCAGCAGAGCTTTGAGGGGCTCTGGTTTTTGGCAAGCTCCTCCAGCCCCACACTGACAATCCCAGTCAAGGGATTGTCACTGACAATCCCAGTCAAAGGCCAGTCCCAGCAGGAACCTGCCAGTCCTTAGGGTACTGTCAGGGAAGTGTGTGCCCCTGCTGAGGGCTGTGCTGAGGCAGGAGGGTGATCCAGTTCCAAGAAGCAGGGGGAAACTGAGGGTGGGTGTCTTGTTTTGGGGACCCCAGCCCAGGAGAAAGGTTACGTGGACGCAGCCTCAGCTGAGAGGGGTGACCACGCTCAGTTTCAGAAGTGAACAGAGCACAATTTCTGTCAAAATCACTGCATTCCTACGTGATTCCCACAGGGAAAGACAGGTCAGGCCAAACCAAGGGAAACTGCCAGAGGACAAGGACTACCAACACTTATTAGCACCAGCTCACCTCTTGGGATTGGCTTTCTTCCTTTCACCAATGCAGAAATATCACCTGGAGGGTTTTTCCAGCAGAAAAGAGGTGACAGAGCACCTGTGGGAGTGTGTCAATAGGCACCTCCAGGAGCATTTCTAATGAGTGACACGAGGTCAGACCCAGTGTCCCACCTGATCAAAAGCAATTCGTGCAGGCAGGGCTAAAGACAAAATATGCAGCTCTGCCATAGGAGTGTGTGTTCCCATCTGGAGAATTAAAGTGGACACCACCTGCTGATGGGTATAGTTACACAGAGAACAGTCACACAGAAAGGGATTTTGATCTTTCGAGGGTAAGAAAATGGAAGAAACATTTGGCGTGGTTTAGATCTCTGTTTTCTCAACTAGTGACTCAAAAATACAGAAACTCTAAAGGAAAGGAGGGAAAACAGACAAATAAAAGACAGGAACACAGCATGAATAGAAGATACAGTCACTTCTCAGGCTCTACTCACTCGTTTGGATTTTTCTCCTCCAGTTCTGATACTTATTTAACGCCGTGGACTGAAAGCTGTTGGCTCTCTGGAGTGCTGAGCAGAAACAGAAGGGACACAGGGTCAGCTAACGCAGCAAAAGCCAGGGAGCAGAAGAGGAGCTGGGGAAAACAGAAGAGTGGCGGACCAAATCCCCAATTTCCCGGCGGCAGGGGGTCAGTTTTGCGAGCAGCCTGCAGCCGGGAGAGGGCAGCGTGCACCCACCGCAGGATGCGGGAGCAGCTCCCAGCGGGGAGCTCAGGAAGCCTCTCACTTATCCCAACCCGACAGGCGGGATGGTGGCAGGAAAGCGACCCCAGCAGCCAGGGATGGGGGAAGCGTGAAACTGGGGAAGAAAAAGGGTAAAATCCTTTAGTGGCTACACGGAGTCAAACGCTGCTGGGCACATTTTGGGGTCTGCTGCTGTCCTTTTGCCTTAAACAAGGGCTCTGTTATTCAAGAGTTGATTTAAATTGCCGTCTAAAATCCCCTCTTTTCTGCTTGGATTAAAAATGGTTGTGGGGGTGGTGGCAGATGGGAAAAAACGAATGCTGGTGGCCTTTCATTTTCTGCAGAACAATGTCTTTGGCTGTTTTTAGCACAACTTTTAGTTCTGACCAGCTCCAGAAAAGAGTTTCTTTCCATTTGAAGGCAGATTGCTCCCAAACCTCTCCCCACCTCCCTGCTAGCTGTATCTTTTCCTCCCTGTGCTTTCACTGGCTACAAAACCCTTCAGCAGCTATCTGTAGAAACCCAAACTGAGCAAGCAGAGCTCTCTAGTGATTCCCAGCCTCACCCTTGCCTAGGCAGTGCTGCAGATATTGCACTGCCTCATACCATCCTAACATTTTACCAGCGGGGAAACATTCATCCCACCCCTGCAAGCCAAGCACGAGGCACAACTCCTCCAGGTTACCCTGCACCATGGAAACGGTGCTTGAGTCACAGCACCGAAAAGGCAACAATTCCCCAATTCCCTGCCCCAAAAAGACAACCTGGCCACACTGCAGGGAACACCCTCCACTTTGAAAAGTCTCCCCCAGTCCCACCTGCACCCTCAGGAGAAGCCGCTGGAGCACCCCCAGGTAAGGTTACTGCTTACCATCAGCGACTTTGGAAGTTTTGGAGCTTTCCTCAGGCACCACGGGGCTCCTGATGAGCGATGCCCACCTCTGGATGGGGCTGGAGCAGACAGGGGGTTCCGGCAGCAAGGTCTGGCCTTCGCTCACCTCTGAGTTCGAGGAGTCCCCGTTGAAATCAGACTCCAGCTCAGAGCTACAGGGAAAAGGGCAAGATGGAAGTGGGACAGTTCAGGGGGTGCAACAAGCACCAGCATGAGCACTGACAGCAGTGTGGGTGTTTCAGAGGAAGAGGTGTTTGGCAGCCAGAGCTGATGGCCTCCATTTCCTTCTTTCATCACCATTATTACAGGACTGTGATGTGCTGTAGGTGCTACCCAGCTGAGCTATCCCCATTCCCATCAGACTCTGGATTTGCACCCACAGCCACTATTTTCAGCACCTGGAATCAAAGTGCTGCTGAGAGGGACTTGGGGTGAAACCCCTCACTGCTCACTTAACAATGCCAGGCACTTGTGCCTGCAAGACTGTGCAGTGGGATGAAGTAAGGGAAATAGCATTTGCAATGCTGTGACTGGCCTGTAAACAATGCACTTTTCACCTTTTTTTCCTGCGGATTTTTGAAAATAAGAAGAGAAAGGAGCCTGGAGGAGAGGCATGGAGACCATCATTGGCCCAGCAAGCAAGGCTGAGTCCAGAAGCTGGAGAAAATTGTAAGCATAAGTCTAGAGAGAGAGGATTGGGTGAAGCTACCTAAGCAACCTTCAAATGTGCAAAAGGTGTCTGTAGGAAAGAAGGAAGCAAACTCTCATCATCCCCAGGAGCCGCTGGGCCAGCCCATGTAGCACTGAGCAGCGCAGGGAGGCACCTGAGCTGCCCACAGAGGCAGATTATGGCATCCCCTTGTGCAAATGTAATTAAAAATACAGCACACAAACACACGTGTGGATGACGTGCACATCCTGACCTTGCCTCGGGGCACAACAACAGTTTGACGTGGTTATTAGCCCTTTTTCTAATAATCAGGCCATTTCTTTCATCTCTGAAGTCCAGACTGCAGGGAACAGATACCATCAGCCCTTCTGATGTGACCACATTCCCACTGCCATAAATGAGCGCAGGAGGATCTCACTCAGCCTCTTTTGCATGCAAACAGCACTGCCAACCTAATTCTTAGATTCACTGCAATGATTAATAGCTGTGCCTCAAAAAAAGAGGAGCTCACACCGCGAGCAGTCCCGTTGGCGTGGCAGGAGAACGCTGCTCCGTGTTTATACAGCAGAAAGCAGAGTTCTGTTGTGACAGCCCAAGGCACAGCCCAGGAGGAGGAAGAGGTAAAGGAGGGGCTGCAGGCCGTATAAAGCCACACATTTGGGTAGCACCCACCAGTCCTGGCCCCCAGCTTCACCCAGGTCAAACCAGCAGTACTGGGAAGCCAGGGCAGGCAGGGCAGCAGGGAAGGGAGCACCTCTCCAGGTGCACTGCTCTCTCAGCAGGATGAATCAGAATGGCCTTGAATTTCATGATAAAACACACTTTTTAAGCTGACTTTCAAGCAGTGTCAACCATACAGACAGATATAGACGTATATATGTAAAAATATAAATATATGAAGGCTTTGATAGCTGAGACCCTGTGTGGATGGAGAGATACCACACTGAGATCGGGCAGAGTGCCACACCAAAGAAAAAGCCCTGCCATTAACATTGATTGATATCTTTCTGTTTTAAAGAGCATAACGTGTATTTTCCTTGGCCAGCAAGGAGGTAAGTGCTCTAGCATGAGGTTTCTGCTCTCATCTCTGCTGGAACAGGGGTCATTATTCACAGTACCTAAAGCCTGAACTGCAAAGCTGTGTCACCAAGCTGGTCGTTCTCCCTGCAGCCAGCTCAGCAGAGCCATTTGTCTCTTGCTGTTTCTCTTGTCTCCCCTTTCAGGCAGGGAGAGCAGTCCTTGGAGCAGAGGGGGAGAGGGGGCAGTGGGAGGTTCACCTCGAAGCCACCGGCCCCCGCTGTGCTGTCACCCCCTGTGCCACGAAGGGCAGGGAGCCAGGGGCGCTGCTGTCCAGCGCAGGGAAAGGAGCTGATCCCTCAGACCAGCGGGATCAGCCAGCTCTCATCACTGCCTGGACGCCAACAGGGCACCACGAGCTGCAGGATGTTCGCAGGGGATGCGCACATGCTCTGCAGGGGAGCTGTCAAACAGGTCGAAAACCCTCCTTCCCTGTGCTCTCCCTTTCCTCATGGACAGGTTCATCCTTCCCTGTAAGAGCACCCAGGACTCACACAGCACAAGCCTCACTTACAGCCACCTCAGGGAATAGCAGAAAGTTGCATTTTCTCAGAGCCAGGTTGCTCTCCAAAAGCTGCACGAAGCACCACAAGCAGGTGTTTAGAGGGTGTCAGGAATCTGAATGAGCTTCCCTGCAGAGCAGCAGTGTTTGCAACAGTTGGTCTCCTGGGTTTGCCTTTTTTTCTTTTTTTCACTCCTCCTCTTACCTTTTAGTTCTCAGTAAGTAAAAGTGCTTTACTCAGGGGATACCAATCTAATCTTTAGATGGAACGAACTGCCAGAGAACCCTGCCCAAAAGCAAATATATTCTAACGAGTATGTAGAAATTTGGCTTCCTCTGACAGTTCCCCAAGGTTCATCAAATTTCAGATTTCTGAGAGATGGGCAGGTTCTCAAAACCCAGGAGAGGCCCAGGGTGTGGAGCTGCAGGATGGGGCCCAAGGTGGGAGGTGGCCACGTCACAGGATGCACTTTTTGCCACAACACACCCACTGCCCAAATCCCTGTGCACCAAAAACTGTCCGTTCCAAGAGCTGAACCCAAGCTGATCACAGCAATGTTTATGCCTCTGTTTCAGGCCCCTGTGTGGGATGGGAATGTTTGAAGATTTCCTGCAAAGTGATTCATGTGCCTCGTGGGGATTTATGGCTGCGGTTAAGAACGACTGTTATTCTGAGCATTTGTGGGGGATTTTTTGTTTGGTTCATTCCCTGCTCCCCCCGCCCCTCAGTTTTACACACATCCAGTACTGTATTTTGTTACGATTTTCTTTAGCATTCCGGAGAAAACCAAACTGCTCTTACAGGTTTCCTCGGGTTTTAAGGTACCTGCTAGCATCACTGGTGACCATGACTCGAACAGCGAGGAGGTTGTGCTCAGCCATCTCCTCCTCGGGGATGACCCTCACGATGGCCCACTCGGGGGAAGGGGGTGAGAACCAGTGCTCCAGCTCGTGCTGCTCAGGGGTGCTCTTCGCCTTCTTGGGGGAGGTGGGCTCGTCAGCCACGGGCAGGCAGCAGCCTGGGAAGGCACAAAGGTGACAGCAGGTTGTTAGGGGAGGAGGGAGTCCATAGAGCACCTCACCCCTGCACTTGAGTGGTCCTTGGCCACTAGTTTCTGCCTGGTGTCCTGTCCCCAGAGGTGCAGGCAAGGTGTGTGCGCTGACAGCCTGGCATGGCAAAACCACCACTGCATCCCAGTACAGCCCTGTCAGGGCTCCTCAGCTTGAATCCAGAGAGAAGGAACCTTCAGGAGCAGCCTCAGCTTCTGCAGCTGTGGGTCCTGGCAATGCTCAGTGGGATGGACATCAGCCTGCTGCCTGGTGGCAGCAGTGCCACACGTGCCAGCCACACAAGTAGGGATCTATGGGCTCTTTTCCAGCCCCTTATGGACCTGTGTGTGTGGCAGGATGCAGATGAACCAACCTTGCTTGGGTGGCTGAACCTTCAGCCTCACACTGCAAGTTTAGGTCAGTTTAGGATAGCAGGAGTGAGCAAAATAAACACAGACCCGTCAGATTATTTTTGATTGCATACAGCAAATACAGACCCTGATTTGTGAAAAGAAGCAGCATCCCAGCAGTTGAACAGCACCATCCCTGAATTTCACATTCAGGCAGCGGGAATAAAGAATAAAGCCACGTTTCCCTTGCACACCCCAAGTGATTAAGACAGGACATCATCTCTCCCTGTGAAATCCTTCATTTCTGAGCAACCTTATCCACCCACAAACTCCCATCCAAGCAGACACAAACATATCAGCTTCAAAGCTCCTTGGGGCTTGGTGCAGAAAGGACAAATGACAAGCTCCAGGAGAGTGGCTGTGCTTGGTTCACTGCCCATGTGTGGTGCTTTTACTGCATCCAATTCAACACTGGTGCTTCTAACTTACACCTGTATAGGTGGGGAAAAAATATCAGACTTGGGACATGGCTTATTTTCTCATCTACTGGAGCAAACCATCTCGTTAACATCAATAAAACTCCTATTTAACTTGCAATGGCTCCATTTATTGCAGGAGTGCTCTCACCCCATCCTTCTCCTTGCAAGAGTTTTTACCTTGAATGTGCTCAGGCCCTACATCCAGCTCAATAGCACCACAGCAGCCACGTGCTTCTTGACTGCAGAGGTTTCATTTCTTCTGGGAGATGGGAAGAAATTCATACCTCTCTGTTTTTAATGTCTGACTTCTAGTTTGGTCCATCCAGGCCACCCACCCAAGGATGCTGCGGGCTCCAGCAGCTAAGTAGAAATCAGTGTTTTGAGCCAATTTGTAAACCTCAAATCCTTCAAGTCAATTTTCTCCTTAACAGACGGTGCATTTTACATGACCATCAGAGCAAGCAAATGCAAACAATAGTCTGTCAGCTCTTTCTATAAATTCTGTGCCCGTGCTGGCAATAAACACTGCCCGAGGTCTCTTCAAGTGGCTGCTAAAGAAAGTCAGTTTTGCCATTGGCTTGCACATTGAGTGTGCTCCTTCCCACCCCAAGCACTATGCTTTCCCTGCCACGCTAACAGGAAAGAGGAGAAAACATGTTTGTGACTAACAGACACACAGCTGGAGACCATCAAAACCCACAGACAGACAGACAGACAGACAGATAACCTACAGTGATTCCCAGCACAGTTCCTGAATGTGAACACATTTCCAGTCAATGCGTCCCTCTTCAATAGCTTGTTGCACATCCAGTTTCCAGCCATTAGAGACACGTATTAGTCAGAGCTGGTGAAGGACCTCAGGGTGCCATCCAGGACACCAGATGACAGTGCTGGATGGCACCATCACCTCTCTGAAAAGGTGAATTTATGGGCTTGTTTTTTTTCCTATTGAATTCTTTTTTTTGCAAATTTCTTTCTTGCATCACAATCTCTCCCCTTCTTGAACTCTGCACCCAGGAGCTGACCGTCTCAGGAAGCTTATGTGAAAACAGCAAAGTTAAGCTGAGCAAGTTAAGTTTACATCCACATGACCAGCATTCTGCAGCAGGCCCCTTCCCACCCAAACCACTCTAGGATTTGAAAGCAAACCCACTCCTTACTAACATATTTTATCAGTATTTGTAGTGTGACATATTAACTGAATAAATTATGTTGCACTCAGCTTCACAAAAGCAGAGACTGAACCATCTTGGGGTATCAGTGCACAGAACACCCACATGTGCACATTAACTCCAACACTGGCTTACACATTCTGCAGGGCATTTGGAAAGTTTAATGTTACAACCTCTGTCCCTCATTACAGCGCTGCACCTTGGCTAACAGGCTCAAACAGAAAGCAGAGATGTCCCAGATGTCCCCTATCACTGGGGCTTTTTGTAGGCTCTGAGGATGTTACGCCACCCAAGTGGTCCCTCCTAAAAAGCAGCGGAGCTTCCAATCCCTGAGGACTACAGGGGTCCAGAGCGAGTTCAGGCAGCAGGGATGTGCTGCTGCCAGCCTCCTGTAAGCACCGTGGGGGGAGAGTGTAGCCAATCCAAACAAAAGCTGAGCCCCACAGGCCTGGATCCCACCTGGCAATCGTTACCCGCTCCCCCACAGCAGGACAAACACATCCAGGCAGCCACCACTGGGACTCTGCCACTCGTGTTTGAGGAGCACCCAAAAGGAGAAGTTGTGTTCTTAGACAAAGCATTCAAAAAGAAATCTGGGACTTCTTTAAAGCTCTTATTTTGCACAGTTAGAGAAGAAGGGCTATGTGAACTAATTTCTGCTGAATCAGCCCAAAGGCTGAGTATTTACACAAAGGTGAGGCACACGTTTATGCTCCTGAACAGATGTAAGGCTAAATTAGAAGCAGGTCATTCAGAAAGTTCCAGTCTCACAGCTCTCTCTGAATCCTGAACAGCCACCCATCCTTGCAGCACCAGCAAGGTCCTCAGTGAGATGTCAGTGCAGCAAGACTGAGCAGGAGGACCCTGATTTTCTGGAATTCTGACTTCAGGGCGGAAACCAGGCTGCAAACCTCAGTGCCCTGATTCCCAATCATACTGCAGGTTGAGACTGCCAGGACCTCAGAATGCTAGTGAAGAACCTCAGGCTGCTGCTGCTTGAGTCCTTTCCTAAGTCTGTGCCTGGCTCTTGAGTATCTCCAGTGATGGACACCCCACACCCTCTCTGGGCAGCCTGTTCTGCACAGCCACTGCACAGCAAGAAGTTTTTCTTCATGTTCAGGTGGAACCTCCTGATGAGGTTCCCTCTCAGTGATCTGTTCTCAAGGCCCAAATCTCTCAGCCTGTCCTCATAAGAGAGATGCTCCAGCACCCTAATCATTTCCTCCCCGGGGCAGGAGATTTTCTATTAGAAGCCAAGAGAATGAGTCAGAGGAACTGAGCCTTATAAGAAGCAAAAGCTGCAGAGGTATCCCGTGTGCAGGATGGAAAAGACACAGCCCCGTTTCCTGCCTGTGCAAAGTGGTGCCATGCCAGTGACCTCTGTGTGGCAGCACAGGGCGTTGCCAGAGGAAACCCCAGTCCTCAGGAAACAGTCCCTCAAAATAGCACTTGCGTAAGGTCTGACTTCATTTCCATCGCGCTCGCTCCACATTTCCTACTCCCTGTGCCTCAGCACGCTGGAGACTTCCAGCAGATTCCAGCGGGGAATTTACCTGCTCCACAGCACACATTGGACTGGAGGCCTGGTCCTTGGCCAAAACACTGAAGAGGGCTGGAGGAGCATGGACAAGCCAGGCGTGGGAAGGCGTTAGTGCTGTGTGACAGTCAGAGCAGATCTGCCACACCAGCACGGCCGCAGGGACAGGCAGCACTCACCACCAGAGCCCCTCAGCAGTGGTTAAAGTGGGAACCTCCTGACAACCACTGCCATGCCCTAGCTGGGTGCTGCAGCTCCCTGAGCCAGCCAAGGAGCCAACGCGCCAATTCCCAAATCCTGCCTGTGCTTTGGGGCTGTCCTGAGCAGGGCTGGGGGCAGTCCTCAGGCTCTGCTTGGCCAGGAGCTGCAGGTCCTGCAGCCAGACAGCTCAGGGTGCTCATGCTGCTTTAGGGACTGCATGTACACTTCTCCAACTTGCTGATAGGATTAAAGGAATTTATGTTTTCCGTTCCTTCAGCTGTTGTTAACTTCCTCCTTTCTCTGCTGTCACCCACATATGATGATCTTTCTCATCCATAACCCTGCCCCAGTCTTTGACTGACTTGCACTCAGGACAAAGAACATGGCTTTAGGGTCTGTGGGGGTTTCTTTTGTTTGTTTGTTTGTTTGGTGGTTGGGGTTTTTAATTATATTTTTTTATGCAAGCAGTGAAGCTTAGCTGCCTTCAGCTACTTGAAGAGCAGCAACACAGCCAGTGATTTGAACATAACAATCACATATTTCATCTGGCCTTCCCACTCAAACACAATGAAAAATGTGGATAAAAACAATTTCTCCTTTGTCCTTATTTAAAAACTCACCTCGGCCTCCTCACATGGGCAGAGAAATTACTGTTTTCCTTAAAGGGCAAGGATTTAGCTAAGCCCTGTGATAACTGAGAAGTATTCCTAAGGCTTCAGCTTGCAGGGCTTGTACCTGGGTTGGCTCTCACTCAGAGGTCAGGGCTGGTCAAAACTCACTCCAAATCCACGGAATTGGCCAAAGAAATCCTGCAGACCCCAAGGACAAATACAGATACAAACTGCTTTCCAGTCAAACAGTCTTTCTCTCCATAAAGAGTCATGCCAAGTGTTTTAATTCAATTAAAAATGAGAGTGAGGTGAGTTGTGCCAGCTCACCTTTGCATTTGAGACAGCAATGTCTGCACCAAGCCTCGAACTAGTCAGAGATGTAGCAGTGAGGGACAAAGACATTATAAAAGACCTTTCCCTCCATCTCTCTGGAGATGCTCTCCCTGACTGAGTCCTTCAGGAAGCTCATGGGCTCAAGGCATTGTCTTGCTAACCAAAAGCAGGCAAATTCAGCACAGCTCTTCTGCACACTCAAAAGTTCAGTGCAACCCTGATTCCCTCAATGACAGGCTTGTAAAATTCACACAGTTGAAATTGCTTACAGTGATAATCCGCCATAACCTAAAAAGCATTTTTTCCCTTTTTTCTTTTCAAGTAACTTTTCGTAATGGCAACCTCAGTCTGGATGCATTTCAGCACCTAACAAGGCCTTCATGCAGCACCAGTGTCCTGCAAAGGCTCTGTGTACAAGGCAGGAACACGGCAGTGAACCTGATAGCCCCACACTGGGGAGAGCCAAAGTCATCCCAACGCCCAGAAACAAGAGCAGGTCCCTGATCCTGTGGGATCAGGGAGTCTCAGATCTCAAGAGGTTTTGCTAATCCTCTGGGTTGCCTTTCTTCCTCGAGTATGAGGGCAAAGCTGACAGTGCAGCAGAGCAGTGGAGAGACCTTTCTTGTCTGTATTGTGCTGCCTGTTACAGACATGAGCTACATGAATATTCTTACAGCCCTGAAAGCTTGCAATGACTCCATGCTCGGAGGGACGACCACAATGGGTTTTGCTGAGCTGATGACAACACCATGGTCCCCTGAGAGTCCCTGGCACGGGTCCCCCTCAGGAAGGTGCCCAGAAGCAGCGTGCCGCTGCAGCCGTGACAAAGAAGGGGCCCTTTCCAAGGGGGCTTAGTGTCTACCCACCCGGGGCTCCACAGACACCTCGACACCTTCTCCAATTACCATCTGTAAGGCGTGGATGGCTGCAGCATCTGAGTGCCCCCAGCCCCAGGGCCGTGCAGGCACGAGTAGGAGATGCTGTTCGTGCTGCGAGCCCCGCTCCACGAGGCAGCCTGACTGCAGCCAGGCTGCTGCTGCTCCTGACTCCTCTGCCAAGCCAAATCACACTGCTGTGACCTGGCATGGAGGTGACAAGGCCTTGGGAACCTGCCAGCTTTGGGCAGAGCCAAGCTCCTGCTGGGGCAGCTGGACCGGGTCAGCCGCTTCCTCCCCAGCTCAGGCAGAGCGCGTGCTGCCCACAATGGCACAAAGCCTGGGCTCTGCCAAAAATCATTCCCCTCCCCACCAGGAGCCCGTGCCAAGCGGCTCGGACACCAGCTGGCTCAGGGCAGCTGGCTTTGAGCAGCTCTTCTCAGCAGCACTGGCTGCTCCCCACGTGCATCTGTCCAGCATGGACAAAAATGGTCAAAGATGCTCCACTGAAAATCCCCAACCAAGGCAGCTGCAGCTGGCTCCCCGTCAAGTCAATGCTGCTGGGCCACAAACAGCTACAAGTGTTCACATTTCTCCTTCCTCCTCCTCTTTAGCTGGTTTTAAGCCATGTGAAGGGAATTCATTTTTAAGCAAATCCTGTGGGATTTCTTGGCTAAAGCGAGTCAGACCAAGTGTGAGCCCCACTTAAGAAGAACGGGGGAGCGAACTTAGCCAAGTCAACCGAAGTATGGTAACTCACATAAACCCAGAGAACATCCTTGAAGGCAGATGAAAACCACAAACAGAGCCAGGAAACAACAAATTTTAAAATTGTATCTACCTCTCTTCTTTGGCCCACAACACTCTCAAGGTACTGGTGGTCAGGAACAAAATATTTGTGGGGAGGCTGGTCCAGAAAACAACTCCAAGAACTCCTGATCTGCCCAGGCTGGGGGTCCCCACACACCAAACACAAGGTCTGGTGGCTGACCAGGTGGAGACCCCCTAGCAGGGCCCTCAGAGGGGACAAGAAATTATCCCTACCTGCTGCTGGCAGTGAAAGGGGACCCTGCCACAGCTGCCCTGCCCCGAGGGCAGGCAGCTCCACCCCACAGCTATGGAAAAGCAGACAAGAAACAATTCCTTGTGGGCCTTGTTTGGGGGACGGGGAGGAAGAATGAAACCTCCTGGATTTAGTTGTCCCGACCTGCAGTAGGGATGTGATGTGTTGTCACCTCTGGCACACCCCGAGGGCTGTGAAGCAGGAACAGTACAACAGTACTTACCCAAAACTGCCCCAGCCACTCAGGACTGGCACAGGGCTTTCTGGTCCCCAGGTAAAAGGCACCACCAAGTGCAGAGTGCTGCTCTGGTCAGCGGGGTGCGAGTGCCTGGCACCCAGGGCTGGCAGAGGGCTCACCTTCCCTGATGTGCAGCTGTCCCACACAGCACAGTGCCCCATTCAAGGCTCCAGCGTTCCCAGCTGGCAATCCTGAGGCTCTTGGCCTGCCATTACACTGTGTCACCTCATCACTCTTTCACAGGGCAAGTGGACCCTGCCTGGCCTTGTATGGAGCTGCTGACTCAGGCACTGACAGGAGTGGGCAGTTCTAAAGTGGAGTTACTCACAAACGTGGGCAGCTCTGATGGTGAAAGCAAACACCAGCTGGCATCAAAAACCGGCATTAGGAAATTCAGTCAGCAGACCACAAATTGATCTGTAGCACACCCAGCCCGCTTTACTGCCTGACTTCCCACTGTGCAATGAGCCAAAAAAACAACCTGAGTCCAGCTTACAAAGCAGCAGTGCTTCAGGAAAGCTGTGGGGACAGAAGGAAGGTGTGTTAATGCCAGAGCTGCACAAGCACAGCCGAAATGAACCTGGCGAGCTCAGGGGCGAGATCCCGAGCAGAAAGCACTCTCAAGGGAAGCACAGCCCACGTGGGACTGGCAGAGGGAATGGGGAAACACCTCCAGCTTGCTTAGACCTTGGTGTTGCTGAAATACAGGATCAGCAGCCCACACGAGTGAAACCCAAGCTCAGAGCTGTCAGAGCTTCAGCTGCATCCTGCAACCTGAGCTCAAAATACACAAAGCTGCACGCGAGCACTCCCTGTGTCAGAGCTGGAAACTGAAGACATCCCACTGAAGTATTCCACAGATCTGCCTTAGGGGGCTATCAGGCTTCCAGCAGCATTCCCAAACTGATGTCCTGTCCTAGCTCTGACTTTTCATCTCACCTGAGACAGATACCACCAGGCAGGTTTTTACCCTTGGAAAAGGATTCCTACAAAAGGTATGATGGCTGACATTTCATAGATTTCAGTTCTCCACACTTCTAACAGAATCCAGTTTCACTTTGTTGTGGAACAACACGTTCCACATAACACATGGCAAAGAGTAAAGGGAACTGCTGCTCCCATTATCCATGGGGTGGCACTGAGATTCCTGGGGCAGTGGCACAAGATCACCTGCCTGGCTTCCAACCACCACTGCCTACAGAGGCTTTCCTGCCACCTCTTCTCAATCCCTGATGCAGGGATGAGCCCCCTCCTCCTGTCCCCTCTTCCCACTCTCCTGTGGGCCCATGCCAGCACCTATACAACTTCTTCAGCAGCAAAACACTTTTACCAAGTCTCCATCACTTACTTCGTAAACAAACACTTCTGAATTCTAGCACAAAATATAACCAGGGAATTTAAAGCTCTCAAAGCCAGACAGAGAACCCCGGGATTTTTTACTGCACTTGAGGGGACAGTGCACATTTATGTGCTAACACAAACTGAACAAAAATTAACACAGACAAAGGAGAAAAAAAGAAACTTAGAGGAAACCTATTAGATATATTGAATATGTGTCTTTAGGAAAAATTGATTCTCAAACAAAACCTGCTATGACAGCACACTACTTCTATCATTTTAGAGTAAATATACATTTAATTAGAGCAATCTGTGTTAGTCTGGTATATTAAGGCACGTAGTATTTATGAATTTGGCGTGCAGCAACAACACTTTCAGTTTCCAGTGTCTATCAAAATAGTATTTTTGGACACAGATTCAAAACACCAGAAACCTTAAAACAAAGACGTGAATGAATGAATGAATACCTGCAGAAAAAATGCTGAAAGGGCAAATTCAATACTATAGCAACATGGAAATTTCATCATTACACATTTCAAAAAAACATTTCAGAAATTCCATCAATTTCAAACTATTTTGGAGCCCACCACCTGATGAGAATATAAGCCTCCCTTCTTTTTATGTGAGCACAGTTCATGAAGAAAACGAAAGAGATTTGGGGAAATATTTACATGGCTAATACATATACTTGTATCTGGCATTAATACATAATGTCTTCTTATCTTCAGTGACATGATCTTCCAAGAAAAAAAAAAAATCAAGTCATCTGCAAACGTGTCATATCTTCGAAAATATAAATATTAATGCAGAACTCAATGCATTTCAAAACTCAATGTTTTGATTGGAATGTGAGGAATGAGTGAGCCAGAAGTGAATTAAAGCCAATTATAGTAACTAATTGCCACAATGCTGTGGGAAAATGCAGACCATAGTCTTTGCTTGAGGTTGGAAGACAAACAGAAGCAACTTTCACTGGCATTTTACAGCTGTAGCAATTTAGAAGAAACTCAGAGGAACAGAAATTACTCTTCTTCGTAGAGTTAATGAAAGGCTGGTGTTTGAATTTGAGCTATTTTAAGAAGTTTTGTCCGTATTCTTCTATTCAAATCAAGTATGTTTGAAACCTGCAAGTTATTTTTAATTTTAAAGCATAAATTAGCATTATATGCATAATTAGCATGATTATAATAAAGGTAGCATAATTATAATAAATGTGAGTTACCTTTAGTGAATGTCAACATGTTTGATTTTCATTAACAGACACCTAGACAGTTAATGCTGTCTGGCTTTGAGAATGAAAGGTTAGCCTGCCTTTTCAAAAAAAGAAATTTAATAAAGAAAATAGGCACATCTCTGTACTTATTTTCAGTGCAATGGCCCTTGTGGCAACAGACAAGTTCAGAACCCATTTGAAGCAGCACAAGGAGGATGAAAGACAGAGCAGTTCCTGAGCCTGCCAGCATCACCTCTGTCCTTTTCCTGCTGGAATGGCACCTGTGACATCAGGTCTTAGAGGGCATTAACTGTGCAAAGAGGCATTGGTGTCTCCTGCTCCGAAATCACATCTTTTGGGGAGGCACCCAGTCCCAGGGCAGGGCGAGCCCAGAGGAGCAGCGCGCCTGCCTCTCATTTGAACAACTGCAGCTCTGCCAAGGGACACAGCATCCCAGCTCTGGGGGCACTGCTGGCAGCCCCGGGGCTGGGAGCACCCCAGGCCCTGGAGAGAACTCCAGAGCAGAGCAGGAGGAAGATCCAGGCCTCCTGCTCACAGGGAGCTCTGCTCACACGGCAAGATAAGGAGTCCCAAACCAGCTTGTTAAATTCACACAGACCTTAACCCACCAGGTTCTCCCTACAGCAGCAAAACAGGGAACATGTGGTATTATTGTGTAATAATCATGACCAAGAGTGAGGGAACCAACACAAACTTCCTCCTCTCACATCATTTTGATCATTTTGTCTGTTTTATTTCTTATCTATACACTGTGTCCTTCCTTGTCCACAAGTGCATGGGTTGTCTACTGCAAGGTATATCCTTCTGCTGACAGGATTGGATAGTGATGTCACTGCTTGGGCCTTCTGCATCTCTGGGAGAAATAAATCCAGACTCTAATATCACCCCAATTCCAAGTTATTGTGCTGATATTTTAGCAGGAATGAGTGAAACTTTGTGAGAACAGCATGAACATCTGATGCCTCTCAACGCTTCAGTGCCAAACAAATCATCACCTTCTGCACGCAAAAAAACTCTTCTGGTGTTTCCCTGCCACTGTCTCTGCCTAAAAGTGTAAACTGTGCAAAGAGTAAATTCAGTTTTACCCAAATTGCTTTGTCTGTTACAATTAAGTGCCAAGTATTGTCCTCAGTGGTATTTGTTGCCCCATGTTTGCATAACAGATATCATCTGCCCCTCGGACAGCAAACTCTTTACTGTGCCTGGTGGCTTTTCCTTTGGCAGGGAAGATGGAATAGTTCATTGAGAATAACATTTGTTCTTCTTTGGCAATGTTGTCTTTAGCAACAATTTAAAAAAATCATTTCTGTCATTCAAACAACCCCAGTGAGGCTCAGTTTCAATTCATTAAAAAAAAAAAAAAATAAAAAAAAAATAACAACACAACCTTTCCATTAAACTCTTGGGACTATTCTTTCTGGGATTTGTTTTTCTCTTGAAATACAAAGGAAGAGATTATAGCTCAGGAACTGCACATTAAGCAAAAGAAAGAAAATGAAGGGGAGGAAGACTTAGGAAAGCTCTTTTGGAGAACCTGCTGTTTAAAAAGAATTCCACCACCAGCTTAAAATACAAAAATTAAAATTTAAAAATATTAATTAATTAAATAGAGCAAGGCAACTGTTAACAGGCAACAGGTCACCATGAACTCCAGCTTCCAGGGGTCCCAAAGGTACTGAGAATAGCACTCCAGAGCGAGTAGCAAAGGTAAATACTTATCCTGGGTTATTACCTGCTTTTCCTGAACACAACAAAAATCCCAAACACTTTAACTTATTACCTTTATGACATACGTTAATATGTAAAATAACAGCATAAGGAAAGGTAGCAGAGGCCAAAGAGAGGAGGACAATGCTGTCTGTGTGTGCCCCGTGCCCACCAACACCAGCTGCTCATCCCCAGGAAGGGTAAATCCCAGCACCAGCCACCCTGGATCTGCAGCGAGGGGATAACTCCTCGGGGACCTTGATGTGCCTCCCTTCCACAAGGGACACACATGCAATGACACCACCACAGTGAAACTCTGAGGCCTCTGGCTCAGGCCACAAGCAGGGTAACACCACAGCATCCACCACAAGAGGAAGGTGCAAAACCAGCGTGAAGTCGCTATGAAGTCTCTGTACCCAGGAAATTTTCATAAAAGGAAGAGATGAAACAAGGAGACTTATAAAGAACTACATTTATTTTTGTTTACAGCAGATATCATAAATAAAGCTAAAACAATTTTCACCGTGTGCAAAATACAGAATTTCCATGTGAAAATTTAAATACAGAGTTAAAAACTATTTAATAAAAATATTCGGTTAAGATTATAAAGTAAAATGAAGACAGAAGGTTTAGGAGGAGAAGGACAGAATCCTCACTGGGCAGGAAGAGCAAGGAAGACTCTGCAACAGAGAGTAAAAAACACAGCAATAGGAAGTGGTTTGAAATGGCAGACCTTTATGTCATGACCTTCATATTAAAGCATGCTGAGATTTGTAACGACACACTGCAGCCCTGAAATACACTGGGAGTCACATCCCAGCCATTTGTGCAGGAAGTGACGTTTGAAACACAGAGAGATTCTGTTGGGTGCAGTGTGGGGACTTTCAGAGCCATCAAGTCATTTTAGGATACCCACACAAATAAATACAGTTGGCTGAGCTATGCAAATGTACAGAGCAGCAAGATAAGGAGCACGGGGCTCTGGCCCTACTGCCTTCCACATTCCTGGCTGAGGCACGTGAACTGGGGCAGCCGGCAGAGGATGCCTGGCCCCTCCTAAAACTGCTCCTAAGATCAATTCCCAAAGGCCCTTCCCTTTGAGAGGGATCCTCGGCAGGGACAGCTGGGTTACGACCACATCAGCCAGACTCAGTGCACTTGCTGGTCAGCCTGAGCCCTTGGTTCTTGCTGGGATTCATGTCCCCTTCTAGACTGTCACCTTGTGATTATGCAAACTGGAACTTATGTAAAAAAATACGTACAAAATAATGCTGGGAGCTGGTCGTGGAGAGGGGTGGCAAGGCCTGGAGCAGCAAGACAAGCCCAATCATCAGAGTGCCAAACAAGGCCCAGGTAATAAAACCACTCAAACCAAAGAACTCTGGAACTTGGCATGTTGATAGTTCAGCCTGAGAACCACATGCACTTCTAGGCCTGCCTACGATGTCACTTGGGGTGGAAGGCTAGAACTTGCATAGTTTTGGCTACTTTTTCTACAGAACCTTTTATACCACACTTTTCCAGTAGGAAAGCAGGGAAGTGGTCAGATACTGCTTGCTCATGGAATGTGTGAGCTCAATGCAAATAGGTGCTCATGTTAACCAAGAGAATCAGCGGGGTAATCACACCCTGACCTTATTTTAAATGTTTCCTTCAGTTCTCTGAAAGAAATAAGGCTTTAGCAAGTTCTTTCAAGAAACCCTTTCCTTGCCTAACTTACCGTAAAAGCACAGGGAAGCGCACATGCACAGACACAGAGAGAAAAACATTCCCTACAAAGAGCACAGGTATTACCTTTTCTAGAACTGTGAACTCGGCAACAGGTTAAATAATCATGCCAAAGCTCCATTAATATACCAGACACACAGATTGCTCCAACAGTTAAAAAAAAACCCAAAACACACAATGAAATGCTGTCAATCAACAGGGTTAGTCATGTAATTTTGGAACTGGAAAAAAAAATCACCTGAGAGCAGAAAGGCTTCAGCCAGTGAGCGGGTGGAGCACCGGAATGTTGAATTGGACTAAAAGCAATGAGGGAGATTGGCAGAGAAGACAGCAGGGAAGAAAACACAGAACTTCACTTGGTTATGTAGGAAAGCATCAGGAAGATTACATTGGTACAAAGAATAACCGGTCAAAATGAAACTGCCTTTTTTAAATTCAATTATCAATGAGGACAAGCAGGTATGAGTATTACTAGCAGAACAGTAAGATGAAGAAGTCAAAAAATCAACCAATTGGAGTGATATCAATAAAATAAACCTCCCAACAGAATCACCTGTAAAATCTCAGTGGAATATGCATAGTAAATAAGATTCCTCAGGAATACCTTTTCATTATGCAAGTTCCTGAATTATGTTGTGGAAACGTAGGGATACATGCCCCATTATACAAATCTGTATAAAACCCATACCATATTTTAGTTGTTTTTTTGTTTGTTTGGGTTTTTTTTAAAACCTTGTTTTTACACTTTCTACTAGTAAGATTCATTGGGTTTAAGTTCATTGGCCGGAGATTTCCAAGTTTCTTACTACATCACCTTTTTCTCTACGTTTACCATCATGCTCACTCTGCCCTAGTAAACAGCAGGAGAAAACTTTAGGAAGAAGTGCTCCTAAAGACTCTCCTATTGACAAACTGAAACCAGAATTGATGGCAGCCCAAATTTGGAAACTTGACCACTCAGCAGTTTGCTGTGTTGCAGGAGTAACCACACTGCAGGCTGTCTCCTTTTTAGGGTGAAACAATTACTATCATTAGCAAACATTAAAAATAATAGTGTTTCCAAGTTTCCAGGTTTTTTAAATGCTGTAAGAAAGGTAGAGATACATAACATATATACAGATGGCCACCATGCAATTGAGTCCATTCAATGTTGTAGCACAGTTTGGCTGAATACTTGTTTGAGCATTAATGGCAATTTATGGAATGCTACCTTTTACCTATCAGTTTTTTTCAAGCACTTTTTCAAGTTCCGTGCATAAAAATAACAATTTTTTCCCCCAAAATACATAACCACTCTAAAATGTGAAAAGCTCATCCTCACAGCTTAAAGAAAGTCAAACTATCTAGAAGAAAGATCCAGTTTGTCATTTATTTTGAACAGCAGACACATTTCCTTTTCATACCTAAGAGGCAAAACAATTGAAATCATCTTTTCCCACATTATATCAAATCAAATCAAATCAAAACAAAACAACAAACCCCAAGACCTGCCAGCCCATAGGCAGGTAATAATAAACAGTCATTAGAGACTACCTTTGAGGCAGGTGATCCTCAATTTTGGTGCAAACTGAATGCAACAGTATTTCCTATTGTTTACGCCACATTCTTCTGGCTACAAATAAATGCTACAGATGCTTTTCATTTAAGGCTACACATATTGCCATGTCTAAGGATTTACCTATTTCCTGGTAAACTTCTGAATATAAATAAGTACTTTAAAGGCAGGGAGCATGCTTACCTCACTGGCTAACTAGGCTGAAAGTCATGAGCATTGGGATGTCACAGTGTCCTTGCTGGTTAACAGACTAAGGTAGACCTTGCTGAGGGACATCTGGAAGAAATTTACTTATCTGCTGCTCCAGATAATAGAATTTCACCTTTCTGCCACCAGCTGCACATGTTGAAATGAATTACCCAAGTAAGAGGTAATTGCCTTAGAATACATTTATAGTCTTTTGATGTTAGTTCTAAACCTGCATTTTAAAAAAATTCCAAAAGACACTGAGAGCAGTGCCTGCCCAGAAGCACAACAGGAGTGCCTTCAATTACAGAGCAGTGCTCCATAAATTGATATTCCTCATATTAGCCAGCAAATGAGGAAGCCTTGACTTGAGGAGTGTCTGGTCTACTTTTTTCTACCAGTTCCTTTGACTTAAAATTCCAATCAATCCTTCACTCAGCTATCATTTGCTCTTCAAATTTATTTAAAAATTTCAAATAAATTAGTAGAACAGATAATACCCGCTATCAACAAAAGGTATCCATCACAAGCAATGTAAAAGGCATCACTAGGAGCAATGTGAAATATGTACATGATTTTTTTGAAACATATTCATGCAAGTTATAAACCTCATAACCTAGAGCAAAGATGAAAGCAAGAAAAAAAAAAAAAAAAGCCATGTGCCATACTCAGGTTTCAAAACCCAGTCAATTGTCAAAAATATTCCTGAAAGAACACACATTCTTTCTTGGTCTAACTGAAAAAAAAAAGAAAAAAAAAGCTGGGGAGAGTAGGGAGAAAAATGGTTTCAAAATGTACCATCTTCTCCAATGGTCTGATCACAGAATAAACTGTGGGGGGAAATAATTTAGAAAATATCCTTCATCTGAGTCCATGTTCTGGAAATGTGTTTGGACACTGTCCTTCATGCTCTAACATACAGTACATTTTATGTTGAAAATTTTGATTGTACCTCGCTTCTGTCAGAAGGAATCCACCATTAAATGAAGTCATGCGTGAAATTGCACAAAAAGCAAAACCAAAACCCTCCAAATCAAAAATCCCCCTCGAGAAAATAGCCAGGCTGTTAATTTTGAAAATCTGAAAGGCACAACTGAGCAAGACACGCAGAAGGACTCAAACCCTACAGAATCTTTTCACCCATTCAAGCACGTTTTCAAGTGATAGCTCTGCTTCCCGGTACATGTGAGTGAGTACCTCTAGGAGAGCACAGAGGAGTGGCACCCCAAGGCTCAGGAGTTCATACAGGTAGGTATAGTTATATGCATTGTCCCTGAAATGGAGGTGGGTAGCGTGCAGGAAACCATGCATCCAGTTAGCCAGGCGGCTGGGAATGTCAAGCAGATCCCTGGTCACCCGCAGGGGCCAGCTTAGCGCGCCCCGTAAGAAGGAAGTCAGGATACCTGGGGACCTGTCCTCTGGACTGCTAGCAGTGGACAAAGTGCTTTCTGTGGTGATCTCTGTGGGCCTGGCTTCCGCTTTCTTCCATGCATCCATCGCCTCCTTAGAAAAAGCGTTAAAAAGTAAAAAATAGTTAAATGTGCTTCTGAAGTATGGAAGTCCAATTTCCGCTACTGTTTTCAAGTCTTTACACGTATTTTCATTTCCAGTTGCTCTTAAGTTCAATTTTACTTTGCACAGAAAAGCTAAATTCCATTGAGAACCAGATGATAAATCACCAAACTCACAGAACGAGGAGATTTGTGTTTTAGCACTGATTTTACTGCACGAGGTAGAAAGCATCCACACACACACAAGTATTGCACCCTGCCCCAGCTAAAGCTGCCTCAACATTGCATTAGCAATACAATCACTCCATACCTTTCCATGGATCTGTATTGTTGCCCTTCTCTTTCTGTGTTTCATACTGATTTTGCAGTGCGTAAAATGAGGTTTACAGTAAAATTTACCTACGAGAGGGAAAAATCAGTTACAGGATATATTATCTATCCATATATGGACTGAAAAATCACTGCTGCATCTAGGAAAAAAACAAAACCAGGATAATGAATGGTTGAGCAGCAAAAGGAATGGGAAGCCTGGCACTGACTCTGATTAACAGCTGTGAATGGGTTTCTTTTACACATTTGCACATTAGCTCAATAACACAAGGTTATTTGTCTACCTCTCAGGTACAAGACTAATGAACAATAAAAAACCAGCATCCCACAAATATGAAGTCACAAACCAACACAAGACATCAAGCAGAAAAAAAAAGTCAAATAATCAGTTCAAAAGGACATCTTTGCAGATTCTCCACACTGAAAAAGAACCACTTTGACCTTGAATCTTCAATCCTTTTGCAGACAGAGATCAGGTTAATACTCTGATCTACTCAAGTAATTTGGAAGGGGCAAAGGAATTTCAATTCAAGTTGATAATTCCATTCCAAATTTTAAAAAATAAAGAAAAAAAATAATGTAAATCCGAGTCTCCAGGTGGGATTGAGCACCCAAGATCTGAACCTCTTGTTCTACAGCAGCCTGGAGCCTGGAATAAATCACACTGGGCTTGGCCAGTCCTACTGCTTTCAACTCCTGACCATAACATCTTATAAGAAATAACCTATATTGCCTTCATCCATGTAAATCTGCCACTATTACGGCTTGTCCTTATAGATCACAGTATTTAATGACCAGTTTTAAATGGAGATAAGAGTAACTCTGTATTATTGGAGAAATCTCACCCCTCTCTCCCCTCTCCCTCCCCTTGTTTTGACCTGTAATTCAACAAAGTGCATTTTGGTCACTCAACTTCTTTTCCACTGAGGATTTCTTCATTTAAAGCTCAGGTCTGTCATAACTCAACTCTTTTGAAGGACTAGGACTGCAAGTACAAGGACTCAAGGATCAGCAGGGACACGAACAGCACACTTGGCAGACCTCCTCCTGACCGTGCTAGTGGGCCAGATCCTTCTCCCCAGTTCCACTAAAAGCACCAATACTCAGACATTTCAAAATACTCCTAAATAGCTCCTATATTACCTTCTTCAACATCAAAGGCATAAATTCCTAAGCGGAGTGTTGTAGAACATATTTCACACTTGAAGCACTCCCTGTGAAAGAAGTGGCCTTCTGCACTCAGCCGCTCCATGACATAGACCCGTCTCTTGCAGAAATAACAAATGTCACTCCCTCCGATGGACTTGGGGAATTCTTTTCGCAGAGAACCCTGTTTAAAGATAAAAACAGAACATAAAGCTGCAGCTCCACACCAGATATAAACCCTTACGAAGGGGGCAGCTGCTTTTGCTGCTTGAAGCATTACACAGCACACTCCAAGCAAAATTACGGTAAGCATCAGTCAGCTTTTTTATTACTCATTATTGCAATTCTGTAGGTTTATGCAGCAATTAATAAATCAGACATCACAAGGACTTCAAAGGAGTGACTTTGATGCTGAACTTGCATCCAGTTTTCCTCTGCGAGTTCACCAACATTCTGATTACTCAGGTCCAAGAGCAGCATCATCCTCGAGCGCTGCCTCGTCACCCTGCACTGCCCTGCCTCAGGGACTCCTGTCTCTCTCAGGAGTTGAAGGCACACCTCACCAACCTCAAACAGCAGACTTGCACTTGCAGCCAAGCAAAAAAACACCCTGAAGACTCAGTTCAGACACACTCTGGAGGAAAATGCAGGCTTGTGCTTTAAGGTCCAGGAGGAAAAGCAGACAGTTGTCAACACTGCTGTCTGAACCACCCTTCCCATCGCCACAGCCGTGCCTCCCCTCTCCGCCGTGTTCCTTCTGAGACTGCAGCCCAACCTGGGGCTTGGTTAGCTTTAAAAATCACTTTGTTTCCTACCACACACATTCAGAATATTTTTAACGCATTCAAAATACAATCCATAGTAACAACGTGACATGGTTTCGAAAGTTTGTTGAAATCAGGCTGGTAATTAACATTCTTTAATTGCCACGGATCTCATCCCCTCTTAGATATACATGCAAAAGGTACAGAAAAGTGAACTAGAAATTGATTAGATGTCACTGGACTTCCCTTTTCTTATTAGAGGCAGGTATGAGGATGTTCCTTTGCATTACTGTATTATGGTTGGTTACAGGTCGGTACAGGTGAGCGTGCTGCGCCTGCACATCCATCACCACCCTCCCTCCCCTTCCACCCATCCCTGATGCCACAGGAGAGGTACCACACGTGGGATGGAGGAGGAAAAGTCCAAGGCACATTCAGACAACAGCACGCAGTCCACACAAATCATCTTTCATTTGCCAGCAAAAGGCAGCTTTGGAACTTAAAAAAGTGCCTAAAATGTGCTTAAAAGTTGAGAATTCTATTCCAGATCTGCCATTAGCAATCCATTTTGCTCTGATGGATCATTTTAGAGCATGAATCTTTCCAAACAAACAACCATGCAAATGGAAAACCACACAGATGTGTTTTTAAAACCATGGAGTTAATAGATAGATAGTTACAGTGAAGCTGAAACTACTGAGTTTAGTGCTGGCTGGTAAGTAAAGTGTCATCACCACAACACAACACCTTACTTGGCTTCCTCAGTACCTGACAGCTCTGAGCAGTGGAGGTAGCAGATGGAGAGTGAGGAATGGGGCAAGAGCCCGCAGCTCTGTCCAGAGACCGCTTCTGAATTCAACACAGAACAGTGTCAGAGTTGAGAAACAGCCCTCTTCAAAAGGAGGCACGGTGATTCAGCACTCACGTGTTAAAAATAACTGCATAAGCATGTACTGCACAAAACTTTCTTTAGAGGCCACCCTGAGTAATAATTGTCTTTTGTTACTAATTCTGCAGCAATTACATTTAATAAAAGCCTCCTGAAGTTTTAATTCACACAGTCAAGTAACAGAAATATAAATAGAAGACGTGGTAAGCAACATTTCCATCAGCATATTGTGCCAATGTGCACTTTTGATTCTTTTGATTCAACGTGCACAATGTGATTCTTTTGTAAGTGTTAGACCTTTCATAATGCTTCAAGGGCTCCACAGCTACAGTCTTAAGTCAGGATGGCATTTTGGGAACACTGCTCTTAAGTCAAGTTACTGTTTCTTTGTGGGTATACTCTTACCAGTTCAAGCTGTGGCTTGGGTCTGTGATCATTCACGTACAGATTTACAAGAACTTCAGCCACAGCTCCAATTGCACGTGAGACCTTTCCTACAGTCGTCTAACCAGGAAATGGGAGAAGATGAAGAACAGAAGGAAGAACTTTAGTTACCTTTGAAGGAGAATTTAAAGACAAAAAAGGACAAGGATGATTTGGACACGTGCAAACATGGATACAGGGAGGCAGGAGAAAGAGCAGAGGGGAAGTCCAGCAGAGCACAAGCGCGTTCATGCGTGACCAGCGTGGTCCAGCTGGGGCCACAGGAGGCTTCCATGCAGCCCACAGACTTTTCCCTGAGGATGACTGAGAAGTTCCTGATGGGAGCAAATGCTTCTCCTCAAGGCTTCCTGCTGTGTCCATGAAAGGCTGAGCTGGGAGCCACTGCCTGACTATCTGAGCTGGACATTCTGACATTAAAAAAAACCCTGTTGTTCACTTCAACTTCTCTGGGACTTGGTTGTTACACCTCAGAACAGGGGTGGCATCGAACTCCACATTAACACTCCCCAAACTGTGATATTTCAGGCAACATTCTATGAAAATGTGCGAGCCAAGTCCCACACGGGAATGTTTGGTTGGTGCTTACAGGGCAATCATTCGCCCTCTCCCCAGTGACTTACTGTAATGCCAGAGAAAACTGGAGAAACCACGCTGTGAGAGGGAAATGTCTCCTTTAATCTGCTCCATCACACTGCTGCAGCCACAGAAGTTAGGCTGCTTTTAACCAAATATATCAATCAAGCCTGCAAGGAGCCAGCAGCCACTTAGACTGTGGTTCCAAATGCACACCAGACAGACCAATGACTGCATGGTCCATGCTTCCCTGCCAAAACATCTGCCTGGGGACTGGAAAAGGGGAAAAATGTGTGTGCATGAGTGTGTGAGTGGCAGCAAGAAGGTAGGTACTCTGGTCCTGGAAAAAAGACAGTAAACTTTTTACTGTCTTTTCAGTAAAAGATTTACAGATTCGGAAACAGATCTGCAGAAACATTTTCTACCCTAAATCAAATTTCCTGTAGTGATGAGGATTTTAGCTTTCCAGTCAATGTAAGATCCCACAGCCTCTCTGGTAGCAAATGCAGCAAGGGCCATCCTAATCTGGGCACTCTGCTTCTGCTTCCGAAGTCAGGGCACTGTTTTTTCTGTGAGGACAGATACACGGTATCTATCTAACACTCCATTCACCTCTCACAGAGCCCAAATCTCAAAGAAGTCCCACTCTGCTCTGTGAAATGATTTGTCTACTGCCACCACTCCAAGTCCTGATAATTGAAGGTTTTAAAATACCAGAAAGCTACCGTGAAAAAAGGAGAAAAATATAAACGCAATGGTATTCGGAAGACTTTAAAACAATTTTAAAGCATTTTTTATCAAGTTTAAAAAAACTTACAATGCACTGTGATTGTGTTTCCAAAAATTATTATGGATAAAAAAAGTCAAGAGACCATGCCCAACCTTTTACAGCTCTCCTTATCTTTTGAGAATTATCTCATAATTAACTTGATATCCAGGCAGGTACAAAATATAAACGTTAAGACTACTAAGGCCATTTAAGGGACAAATTTCTGTCCTGTTTGGTACTGTTTAATATAAAAAGACTTTAAAATATTATTCAATATCTGGACAACTTGTGAGTAACAACTGCATAGTTAACTGCTGCTTACATACCACAATGCTGTCCCAAGTGGCACACCAAATTATAAACCACTACAAGAAGTGCTACTTGCTACTACAGGAAAACTACGTTCCTTTGATTCATTTAAGAACACGGAAAAAAAAAAAAAATTTTCCTCCCCAAATTCTGCACCTCTAAATATGCTGAGCAATTTCTGGGCCACGTACAATTCTTGTCCACAAGCCCCAAGGTAAAAGAAAGTGTTCAAAGTCAGGTGAAGCAGAAAGTTTTCCTTGAACTAGATAAATACTGGAGCAATCAGTTAAATAAGAAGGCTGTGCAAGTAGTTGAATTTCAGGAAAAGTATCTTTGAGCCTGAACTACACCTTGAAATTCATCAGGTTGGCTGACTTCTGTTCTCCACCCATTGGAACAATCTATGTCAACATTAAAGCAGTCGAAACAAGAAAATTGCACGTTTATACACACTTTAAAAATGTTATTAAAAGTACATGTTCCTGTAATGAATGTGGATTCACATCCCAAGTAAAAGCAAGTGGGATTTTAATTCAATTTAGCAACAATGCCCTTAAAACCATGCTTCAACTTTTGGTCAGCCCTGGCTTGGTCAGGCAAGAGATGTTTGTACATCCCTTCCAACAGAACTATTCTGTTCTGTTCAAGTGCCACTCAATCACCAGAAACATCAAGGCAGGACAAGGATCCACCAGGGCAGCCCCAAGAGCACCTGCCACCCTCAGAGACACGCAGAGAACGTCTTCAGTGCCTCTGAGGCCACTGCAGAGAATGCCCTTAGTGCCCCCGAGGCCACTGCCGTACTGAAGTCACAGACAACTTTGTAATGCTGGGGCCACTGTCTGCATGGAACAGCATACTGTTCACAGTTCAAGCAGCTTTATTATTTTATTTAAAGCTGTTCTTTGCTGAACAGGAACCCGAAAGAGCTACCTTACATGGTGAATTTCAGGGAACAGCCAGAAAACACTTAAAGATCCCAAGTGTCTGTGATTTCCTCAGACTGCTGAGCTGTCAGTGGCACCTTGCTTTTCAGCAGGTTGACCAGGGTGGTTATCACCATGGGAAGAGAAAACTGCCTTCTGTATTTCCCTGGGTTATTATTCAGAACTGCACAGCCAGCCAAGTAAGCCTCAGCAGCATTCTCATAAAACAAAGGAAATATGTTCTCTGCCTCCAAAAGCATACAATGCTTTCCCTTTGTTCTTTCATATCCTTAATGATTTTCCTGGTCTTATTTTGCTTTGAGGGTGATTTATTTACTTTTGGTACAAGCTGCTACGTATATTTTCCCTCTGAGATAAACAACATTTGAGTAATAAGTCACTGTGTGTAGGAAACACCCCAGCCCTGCTTACTGCTGGCAGAGTCATATCACTGAAGGGAAGTCGTTGGTCCAAGCTCTGCAGGGAGCAAACTGATTGCAAAAACTTCCCAGTTCTTAGGCCACTGTGTGGATTCACTCACACAAAGCTCGGATGAACAGAGTTTTCCGAAGGTCAATCCAACCTTGAGCAAAAACAGGAATAACCAAAGCCCAGCCTGTAATTAATATATGCTAACTCATAATTCTAGCTATGTGAATTTTGCCAGCTGATTGAAGCTAAAAGGTACTTTTGATTATTATTGGCATATTGCACATAGAAGGTAATTCTTCCTAAGTTGTAATGACTGCATGCCTTGAAAGAAACAATATGGTCCCACAGCCTTCTTTTCAAGTGTTGCTTTCATGACTTAGACTTAATAACAAGTTTCTGTAATTAGACAGTACGATTTCATAGCCACCCTCTTCAGTAACTGTGTCCCCATAACTAATACTGTTCCAAGGAAAACTCATCAGATGCAATGGATTGTCATGTCTGGCAACAAACTCAGACATCACCTGAAATTAAAATGACAGCACTAACTACTTAAAACCATGGGAGGGTGCTGATATTTATAGGTCATATATCATGAAGCCTTACAGAACTCAAAACACTTCTCAAAACACTTCTATTACTTTCTGGTTTTCTGCTGGGGAAAATGCAGAAACACTGACAGCAATGCACAGCAGCTCTTCCTGCTGGTTTATCAATTCCAAAACACTTTCTGATACTGAAGTCTACACTTAAGAATGATAATTCTCAGAACAGGGACTAGAAATACAAATTTTGAGACCCATAACTCCCCTCAAGATAACAGAGACATAGGCAGTTCCTGGTACATATTCACAGCAGAGAGGTCCAAATGCATTGTTGAACAGTACTTGAAAATGCACACTGTGCATCAGAAATACCGTTGAACCTTTATTTACACAGCAATGCACATTTAGTCAGTGTTTTATAGAGCAGTATAAAATTTTCACATTCTGAAAAGTGTGCAATCTGTAAGGATAAAACACAGGGACAACAATTTGTCCATGAAAGGGCAAGGACAGATTCTATTACTACATGTGCCCATGACAGGAGGAGTAAAAGATCACCTGGTCATTACCAGACCTGCTGTTTAAAAATTCTCCAAAATGCCCCATAAAATGCACCATGTTTACACCTATGAAATGCATGGTGTACAAGAGGCCCTGAGCCTGTACAACACATGGAGCTGTGTATGCAGGAATCAAGATGCTCATGCATGTAGATCTGCCAAAGTGTAAATGCAGTCCTACTTGACCAGCCAAATATTTACCCAGTGAGATGAACATATATTTATCGTGCTGGTGACAGAACCAGATTTTTTTGCTTCAGTTGAGCTGCATTCTGCCAGTATCTCTAGGGAGAGCACTTTTCAGCTGAAGTAAACTCAGCCTGAGCGAAACCAAGTAACAACAAACTATTGCCACACCCTTTAAATCCAAAGGCAAGCTAATCAAGGCTGTCAGGGCACTTTAAACAAAATGCAGTTCTTAAAATATCCAGAAAAAAAAGATTGCTCAGGACAAAGGTTCTCCAAGAAGAGATGTTAAAATCCCAATGAAATTACTGCTCAGGGAGTTTTCACATGATTAAAAGCCTCGTTCTCATATTTTAAAGGGCTTTTCAGGTAGCTTGAGTTTGTTTGTTTGTTTGTTTGTTGGTTGTTTTTTTTTAAATTCTCTTTGCAGAGTCACAGTTCTCCAAATCAAATGAACATCAGCCCCAATCTTTTGGAAATCATGACTTAGCTTAAAACCCATCACATGCTATACCTCTTAGGTCATAAAGAGTAAGAGGTAAATCCAGGCAAAGGAATTACTCTGAAGCTGAAGGGAATTAGGGGATTACTGCAGTGAGGCACCTGCTGAGTTTGCAGTGTCCTTGGAAGGGCCCTGTCCCCTGTATTTCACTGGGGATTGGGAGCCAGGCAGTCATTGCAACACAGCCCACTAACATCAGCCTCAGTAGTAAGAACTGAGTATCTCTGACCCAAGTGTCATCTCCTTCTTTCAGAGTATGGATGCTTCCTCTCCATAAGATCTGCTGTTGCAGAGAACTGCATTCTAGCTATTCACATGCAGAAACAAGTTTAAAGAACAAATAATTAAACAAACAATAATAAAATGTCTGTACTGGTAAATGCTCATACAATTCTAAGACGTGTCCATTCTACAACTTGGTTAAAATAACCATCATTGTGCAGGTTTTCCCCTGCAGACCAGACGGATATTCTTATGAAAAGAAACACAAATGCCACCCAAGAAAACTAACCAACCCCACAGCATCCAGTTTGCTTTATAAGGTGAAGCTTTCTTCAGCGTGCCTGTGGAATCATACAACAGCAGATCGTTTAAAATAAGCAGCAATGCAAAATTTTCAGAATTGAAGTAAAAAAAAATGTTAACTGTTTGCTTTGTTTTTCAGCTTTTACCTGAGCCATTTCTGATGACTACATTTCTTTTACAAACATGCAGAACTAACAACAGTAAAAAAGGAAAGTTTGATTTAAATGTGAATTACAACCTATACAACAGGTCTGCTGGCAGCACCTTCCACCCAAGCCATTTCTCAAGCAGCTTGAGGACAAGTTTGGGTTTTACATGAAAAATCTCTTTAAATAGAGTACCTGTTGAGAAGAAACAGCAGAGGAAGCTGAACCAACAGATGATGAACCAGCAACAGCTGAACCATGAGGTGGAGGGCAAGAGGGAATTGGGGGTTGAGAATGGGATAAGCCTTTAGTAGGTAGCTTATTCTGTGTAGAGCAGAAACAGGAGAGTTATCCAAGAGACAGTGACATCAACACAGGTTAAGTTCATAGTCATGCGTCAAAAAAACCAGAAAGGTAACAATGACAGTCTACACTCCTCACTATCTCAGCACAGTAAGGACCCACAGAAATCATCATGGTATCTTCAGGGTCAATGATATTGTGCTGGTTTTTTAATAGAAATATTCACAGTGGGCAATAAGGTAAGACAGTGCTGGGAGAAAGCGTAATGAAATCCAGGAAAAAACAGAGTGCACCAAGTACCACTGCTCACCAACTGATTAGAAAATGTGAGCCAGCAGCGTGTGCTTAAGCACAAGACATAGTTTATTTGAACACATTTGTCTCCTGCTAAAGCACTGATCAGCTTTATGATTCAGATTGTTTTACCTCAATTAAACTATGCAATGATACTTAAACAATACTTTTTACTAGTTTCAGTGGAATCCACATTACTTTTCAGATCCACAGAGAATGAAAGGAAATTAAAACCAAAACCACTGCAATTTTTTTCCCTTCATGAATTCTTATACATCTTCCAATTCAGCAGTTCTTCAGGTGCAAAACTTAAAATTCACCTTTGGAAACTCCATGTATCCAAACATTGAGGCGAGATGTGCGGCTTTCTCTTTAATGTTCTTTTTATGGAATTCCCTATTTGCTATGGTCTGAGCTCTTTTCTGCAGTGACAGCCAGGGAAGGACAGCCAAGAAAAGAAAGAGAGAGATTTCAGTTAAAACCACATTCATCAACAGAACACAAACAGAAGTTTGTAGAAAGACGTTTTATTGTCTTAATACAACCTACAGTCAACAGAGAACAAGACAGCAAAACCACAGTACACAGATTATCATAGGCAGTTAAGAGACAGAAAGGAAAAGAAGTTGCTTGTCACCTGTTTCATTTTTTCCTCCAGGTGCTGAAGACGCTCAAGCACTCCAGAAAGTACAAATGCAGCAGAACAGGCAGATGCGAGATTTTCAGAGGTTTCTGACAGACTGGGCTGGGGATCTGTTTTGTGCACAGTCTTTGATCTCCTGGCCATATGATCAGAATCATTTAAAGACTGTTTGGGTTCCCTGACCTCGTGTTCACTCCTAGCTACCACCTGAAACTGGGAAACACTTGAAGTGAACAAAACTCTGCTTTCTGCACTACCATGCAGTATATGCAGCTTTTAAGGATGCTTCCGAAAGCGCGGCACAAGTCATGCACATAACTAGAAATAAAGTGTTCTCACATCACTCTTTGCACACTTTCTACTGCACTTCTGGTGCCTGAGCACATGCACTGAAATAAATCAGCACTACACAACTTTTGCAGGCCTTGACAACCTCCTCTACATTTGTGAGTTTTTGTGAATAAGCCCAGCAGCAGCAGCAGTGCAGAAGAACATCTCCTAGGGTTTTACAAAGCAAAGGACTTGGGCTGAGTTTTTTTGGCATCACATCTGCCTGAAACTAAGCTTTATGAGCATTTGCACAGAAGTTCTTGCCATAGTTCTAGATCTAGTCTGACCCAAATCAGTATAGAATGTATTTTAGATTTAAGGCATTTTCTGAGGAGTTCAGAACACATCTCTGAATTTGACTTTTCATATGAAATAGCTTCTGACCTACAGATTTCTACATGCAATACAGATCTCATTTCAGAGAACTGTATTGCATGTAGAACTTCAGACTGCTCTTGAAGTGCCACTACTGGATGTTTACTTCAATTTAAAACTCTGATGTAAAGTGAATATCAATACTGCTTGAAATGAGATTGCTTTCAGTGGAAGTACTAAGAGAAAAATTTAGACTACATTGTCAAATTTTTTTCCCCATATATGTGATGCTGCAGAAGAGCTTTCAGCAGAAATTCTTATCACAAGTTCTACTTATAGAAATAAAACACCTGGGCATCAATATCAGCTTTTCAACACTCAAGCTTTTATCTTAGACATTTTTTCCAGGTTTCTCTCTTAGCCTTATCATTACAATAGCCTAAAGCATCGAGTACATGCACAAATTTTCAGGTACTGCTGTAGTTTTCTCACATGTTAAATGTAGCTGTGTAATTACATTTATACAATTGGAGCCTAGATGTGGTATCAGTTGGCATCAATTTGGAGCCTAGACGTGGTAACATAGAAATCAACACTTATGTTTTCAAAGTATTTCCACACTTTCAGAGAGTTTTCTCATCTGGCAAAGCAGGTGTAAAATAACCTTCAACTTCTAATGTGGTTTTCACAATTCTCAGCTAAATGTGTCTGTGTCTGAACTCTACAGATTCCATCCAAATACTGCTTTGTATCTTGTGCAGCTCTGCAGTAACAGCAAATTCCCAGCAGTGAGAGAAATGCTGTGCTTGCCCAGTGTTACCCACAGGAGCTTCCTACCTGCCTTTTTGGTTGAGGTGGAAGAAGGCTTGGATCCATAGGTTTAGCAAAGCGAGGATTAACAGGAAGGTCAGAGGAGAGCAGGGCTGGTCTATCTGTTAGCTCCTTGTAAAGTATTTTTAAAATTGCAAAGACAGAGCAAAGGAGAAAAAAAAAAAAGAACGACAGTAAATAGGATTCAAAGAATTTTTGATGCAGAAAGAAATAAAAGCTGCTTCTAAAGACGCATCACTATGAAGCTTAACACATTTTGCAGATTTTTGCCACCCACCCATTTTATTAGCTAATTCTGCCATCAAAGATATACTATGGGAAGTTGAACACACTCAGTACTTTTTAACAGAGTTTATGATCAAAATAACTTCCTTCAGCATGGCCAAGGAAATCTCCGGCCACTTACCACACACAGAAAGCTCAGGACATTGACAAGTAGCCAGGTAGTGTGCAAACAACTTTGGTTCAAGGACAGAGAAAGTCACTGGACATCTATAAAGCCTACACTACTGGAGGACCTAAGTATATAAATGAACGGATAGATACAAGGACAAAGAATTAAGAAAGTCACCATCTTTGTCAAAACATCCACGCCTAGTTCATCATTCCTTCAGATCTTTCAGGTCCAAACTCTGCTGCTTCCAACTGTTTCTGGCCGAAGTGTGATTTTGAGCTTCTCATCCCTACCCTGGCAGCATGGGATTGTTTTTAAAACATCTCTAGTCACACTAACAACAAACCATGAAAACACTGTACGATGCACAAACTCATTCCACTCCGCCTAGTTTTGGAGTGGAAATGGCAGCCAGACATATCTTGCAGAAGATTAGGTTTCCTTTTGACACTTACTTGATTTTCCATAAAGACAGATTCCACAGGATAGGCAGTGTCCTTTATTTGGAAAAAATAGGCAACAAGAGACCTTCTGCAGTACTGTATGCAGCCCGCTTAGACTTCCAAATAACACAAATTCTACAGGCTGACTTACATGAGATTTCTACATAACAATACACTGTATTTATATGCATTAGTTAATCTATATGAGTTGCATTTGTTTACCAAGTATTGAGAGAAATACTTTTAATTTGCATGAAGTATTAAAAAAGACAACCCACTTCAAACACCTAACAGACCCCTGTCTTCCCTTGTACATCGGCATCACCTTCACAAGGAGGGACTACAGTTTAATTTCGGAGATGACATTCATGTTCATCTATGACCTACCTGTCTCCTCAGAATTGTATTTGAAGCATTCTCTTCAAACTTTGCCAGCAGCTGAGTTGCCATTGATTTGACTTTATTCTGGTTCATTCCTTCTCTGTCATCACTCTGTGCTTTCCCATTGTTTGTCCCCTGGACTGGAAAGTCTGAAGTCTGCAAGGAAACAACAAAATGTGTTTTTCTTAGGTTTCCTACAACCTAAGGAAAAGGTTTCCTAACCGTCATGAAGGAAGAGAAGGAGAGAGATAACATCCTTATCAGCAAAGGGGGAAAGGAAATACAGTCTGCAGTATAAAATGACATGTTTAGCATGCAAAAGTCACAAAAAAATATTTTCTTGGGTCCCAGAGTACAGTAAGAGGGAATATTAATCAGTGCTGCTATTCATAAAGCAAAGTCACAAAGGTGACTAATCAGAGAAGGGCTAGAAACCAAGCTGCAATGCAAACTCTTCAAATAAAGAATTGTCTAAATAGCTTAGTTAGGAAAAGGAAAACAACCCAATACCTTAAATGTTCTTGTGTCAGAACAAAAACTAGTGCAATTTAGTTAATGCTCTACTCCCTACCAAATAATTTAAATTAATTTAGCTCTTCTTTAGTGCACACCACAGTAAATTCAAGGTTTTAGGGAAGAGGTGTTTTTTCTTCTGCCAAACACCTTGGCCCCCCAACTCCCACTACTTCCTCAGCTCTGCTGCCCATCAAGGAGCTGGACATGGGTGGGCACCACTGAACACCAACCTGCTCTAAGACACCAAAGAGTCCTTTCCGACGCCTTTTGTTAGTCTCATTTTCTTCTGTTTTCCTTTCAGCCTGAAAGGGCAAAGCCAAAACAAGTTCCGTGGGTTACTGAAGCAGTTACCAAGTTTACCCCAGCAGTTCCTCCCAGGATAACAAGTTCCATCCCCAGGTAGGTGAGGTCTGGCCTGTGCTCAGCCAGGCACACACAGGTGGGCAGTGCCAGCATCAGAGGGTCTCACTGCCCTGTCAGACCCTCCAGCTCAGCAGAACTGGAGCAGAAGTGGATACCTGCCTGCTCGTGCAGGTATCAGGGCAGTAAAGGCTGTCCCACAGCCCCTGGCTGGACTCCAGTGCATGAGAACACATGCTTGTACACTGTGCTGAACACAGGCCCTACAACTTGGGTGTTTACCTTATCCTCTTTCAGTACTGAGGAGTTTATAATTCATAAAGCACTAATGCATCCTTGAAGAAAAAGGTTTTACAGCATCAGTTATTCTATGAACTACGAGCTAGACTGCACTGTTTTCCAGAGAAGTAACAAAATCCAGAAATCCCTCACTCTTTCACTGTAACCCCCAAATCTCTCTTAACCCATCTGTCTGCATGCAGATCATGAATTCACAGCACAGTCATACTTCCTTTTTTGAGCAATTACTGGCTGCCTTAAAGGTCTGTCTCCCTCAGGTTTACCTCCCTGACTCTGGCTGAACATTACAATAGTTAAGCAACCAAATTGCTTCTTTTGTGCTCGAGTCATGAACATATTTCATTTTTTTACTCAACTAGAGATTACACAAATCAGTAATACTTCATACTCAGTCTGCACAAACTTGAGAAGTAGTCAATGCTTGGAAATTTTTACCACTTCTTATAACATTCAGTAGTGAAGATTTGATACAGTGATAATTTATGAACAATAAACTACATTCCACTTATTTGCATTTGCCCACGCTGTAACTTAGTGCCTGCTCAGTCAACTTAAAAAACCAAAAGGAATAAAGAGAGAAAGATCAAAGAATGCAGGCTTCCTCTTTACATACAGACTGTCTGTAACAAATCATTATGCAGTGAGGATGAGTAATCCCAAGCAACTTGTGGGCAAACACCAAAAGAATCAGATGACAATATTTCAATTACTTTGTCTGCTTTGCTACGTTGTCTTTCAAGCAGCAGCTCAGTATAATCCAGCTCTGCACTACCTACAGTCATCAGTCTACCCAGAAAGGGTGAACACAGAACAGCACAATGTATTCTGCATAATAGCCTGGGCCACATAAAAGCAGATTTTGCTTGAGTGAATGGAGCAAGCAAGATGCTGCCTTTCAGAAATCTGACATAAAGAACTCTCATTAACATGCTGACAAAGAAGTGAAAGACAAAGCAATTTAACTGCCGAGCAAGACTTTGAAAGGGCTTCGCCCTGCATTGTGTAAACACCTCCATTCATTTATTAGTCTGGAGCACAGGAAATCTCAGTTCCTCTCCAGCCGGGCTGACACTCAGAGGAGAATGGAAAACATGATCCAGCTCAGCACAGGCTGCCAGAACAGCCACAGCCACACCAGCTCCAGGCCCCGCTTCCTGGTCTCTCACAGCCTGTGCCCAGATAAGGATCCCTCCTCCAGCCCAATCCAAGGACAAACTACGTGCTATGGAAAGTTCAGCTAGCAACACTCTCTGCTCTCCTAAAGCCTGGACAGAATATTTGATGTATATACACCTGGATAATGCTCAGCACCACTTTTTGCAGGGGAAAGAACCCTAAAACTGAAGCCACAGCCAAACCCTGAACTCAAGCAGTCACCTTCCAAGGAGCTTCATTTCCCAGCTAGTTTCAGCTGGTAGCAGCACTCCCAAGTCTGTCCTAACCCAAGTACCCTGACCCACCTTGCTTGGTTTCACAGCCCACCCGTGACACAGCTGCAAAACCTCGCACAAAATTCCTTGTTTCCCAAGATGATTTGAGAAATAACACTTCCACTTCTCATTTCCAACGAGCCCCTACGGTGTGAAACTAGAGGGGCCCTTCAAGCAAATCACCTCGTGCTTTCATGTACTGCCAAGAAGTCCAGCTCCTGCTATGACAGAAGGCTTATTTCATGACAGGAGGTTAATCAGAGGCTCTATGGCTCAGTAATGGAAAGCTCTCCCCACTGCTAAAGTCTATTTACTTCTGCAAACAACTCACTGAAAAACAACGCTGTTGTCATGATAAAGGTTTTTCTTCTAAAGAAGTCACCCACAAGAAAAAGCAAAGTTTATTCTGCCTCTTTGGTTTCTCACTGCTTGGCTATCTGGGAACCAAGTCACTTAGTTTTGTGTATATGTAGGTGGCCAGAAAAAATTATTTCCTAACAAGGATATTTGAAGTTACTGGACAATTGACTGTCCACAGGTTTTGAAAAAGTGTCTGCAGATGGAAAATATTCAAGGCAAAAGTCAGTGTAGGAAGTATCTGGAAAATCTGGAGTAATTCTTCAGGTAAAAAAAAAAACCAGAAATCACATTTCTACAAGACAAGAGAGCAAGAAATTTAAAAAGCAGTATATTAAAATGCTGAGAGATGCAGTAGATGTGTACATGTGTTAACTCAGGCCTCTGCAAAGCTTCAAGGTTCTGTAGTCCTTAATCACAGCATGTATGGGCATGGATTTTTTTATAATACAGGGACATAACAGGGCCTATCAGCAAGTTTTCATTAATATGTGACCAAGAGAGAAAAGTACATGGGCATGACTAAGAGACTGTTATCCCAGAGCTGCTGATCAACCTGCCCACTGTTTGTCACCATTGCTGGTTTCTTCTGTAAGAGTTGGAAAACTTCCCTTCAGAACCCTGCCAGCACCCACAAACTGTGCAAATCACTGCTTTTTTTCAAAAAGCAGCACTCCTACCCCATCAATAAACAGTCAAGCATAGCACTGATTATTTGAACTGGTATATAACAGAATGGCTGTGTATTTAACTCCAGGAATACAGAGCTACAGGACTCTTTTTCTTACAGGTAGAAATAGCTCAGAAAATTATAGCAGTGTATATATAAACCCCTTATTTCTGAGCCTGAAAGTTTACTTTCATCTTTTCAGAAGAAAAAGATTCATAGGGCAAGTCTTGCTTCACAACTCACCTTTGGTACTCGTTTTCTTGGTAAAGTTAAATTCATGTAATTATTAAAGATGAAATTCGATGACTTTGGTGAACTATGATCATTATTTTCTCCATTTTGCTTCTCAGCAGCATCTGTTGAAAAAACAACTGTTTAGGATATTTACTTAGATTTGCTTTTAAATTATTCTGACTAAGCCAAAGCTTTCCAGTTGAGCACTGGTAGCAATTATATATAAGAAACACAGGCAAATAAAAGTAAATACATACAATGTAGGGTGGCTTTTTAAAAAGAGAAAGAGAACAACACAGGCATGAAGGTTCTGTGTGCAGTCATCCCTACCAGGGAAACACACCAACAGCTTGATGCATGACCTTCATGATGTCAAGCAGCAGCTATCCAGCTGCTCCTACTCCCTGAAACCACCAAGGACCCACAAAATCTTGGTCTTCAATCAAGTTTTTCCCCATTTCCTGTGTTAAGCCCAAGGTAACTCTTGCAGGCCAGAACGGTTCGTCTGGGAAAAGACTCTTGGCTCAAGAGCAGTGCTCGTCAGCAGGCTGGATGAAGTGCTGCCCCTTCCCCACTTGCCAAAGCTCAGCGACCGCTGTGCCTCACCGACTGCGCGCAGAGGGGTGCCCCGGAACAGCTCGTAGAACTTGGACAGGTACAGCACCATGCTGAGCTTGTCGGGCTCCCCAGCCGAGGCCAGCTCCTTGCCTGTGGTCACCGGGGGGATCCCGAACTCCTGCTCGGCCACGTCGAAGGCCAGCTGGTTGTTCCTCACCGCGTCCTCCTCGTTCAGGGCCTCGAAGTCGCTGCGGGGACAACACAGCGGCGTCGCTCGCTCCCTGCTCCCTTGGGGAACGCGCGGTGCTCCCCGGCCCGTGGCAGGGCAGCACCAGGAATGAGGGCACAGGCATCTCACTGGGTCAAAGCTACGGAGTCCACACGGTGCCAAAGGGGAGAGCTTCACACAAAACCCATTGTTACAAATACTGGCTTTGCCAGAAAAGTAATTTAAAAGCTTTTTCACTGAACTGGACCTTGATGTAGTCCCACAAAAAATGATCCTCTTATTTACTGGAGAGGTGCAATTCTTCCTCAGAAGTGCTAAGAAACCTTTTCCTTCTCCAAATACAGCTGAACTACTACAGACTTCATCCATCAGCAACAGATTACTTAGGTTCATTTAGTTCTATAAATAATCAAAGCCAGGAAGAATAAATTTAGGATAGCATTCTATGGAAGTAGCATATTATATATATGTGTGTGTACACACATGCACAGTCACTACCTTTCCTTTTTTAAGGTGTTACACACACTGTTTGAGCAGGGACCTCCTATCCAGGTCATAACTGAATTTAGTAGTGCACTAAATAAGTACATCACACATCTGGAATTCTGTTGTCCACTCTCTAATCCATTTTCTATGGGACCTATTCTAAGACTCTGATCTTTTGAACAGCTTCCAAAATTCATGATTAAAATAAACATGTGAATAAATTACAAAGCTCCAGGCAGGGTAGGTTTTTTTTCCTCACAGTGGAATGTGAGTTTTTGAATCTTCGAAGAATTTCTCCTCTCTTCTACCCACTGCCTATTTCTGGAGCTGGGAGCTGACACTCCATCTCTCTTGCCTGCCTGGCTTTCATCTGGCCAAGTCCTTCCACAGGCTCATTTAATACAAAAAGCCAACAAGATCTAAACACAATGTTAATTGAACAACAGGAGGTCTGTTAGCTCAGGAAGATAAATTTATCGACTTTGTAGAGAGCAGTGCAGAGCACGTGTTTTCCACAGGCAGCAAAGATTGCTTTCTGTACCCTCTCCCCCAAAAACATCCATAATTCTAATTGTTTTGAACTAACCAAAGGCAAAAAAAAATCCTATTCTTAAAATCTCAGCTCTTCCTCTGACAAAACTGTACAAACAAGCACCCTAGGTACCACTCCTATTTTTTCCAAGTTATCACACCTCATAAAAAAGCTCAACCATTCCTTTCATTTATCCACAATAAAGGGAGGTTGACAGCAATTCATGTGTGACTCCTAAGGCTCTGTAGAAAGACAAGAGAATGCATCCACTGCATTTTGGAGACCGGTGAAAAGAGAGTCACCCCACTGACTGCACCCAGCATTACCAGCAATTGCCATTTCCTGACACCTGTTACACACTGACCCTCTTGTATCTCTAATAATACAAAATATTCAGACGCATGAGGTTGGGTCATGCAGCACCCAGGACCCCAAAAACTGTGCCAAAAGGGGAGTGCTGCCTTACACTCTACTCCTAGGGCAGTTAATTTTCAAGGCCCAGCCCTTGCTGCACCCACGTGAAAGGGCTCCGTGCTCTCCTGGACAGAGCTGTGTGAAACCTCCACCTCCATGGTCCAACATTTCCCTACTTGACCATCGCCAATACAATAAGCAACCCATACAACACATGGAGGATTGAGCTCATCAAATGCTGGGTGAGCTCATTCCAGGCTCACCCAGCATTTCTGTAACTCAGGACTGTGCTTCATGGCTGTGGTTTCAAACAGTCACTAAAACCCTTCTCCAGGGATCCAGAACACAACTCTACACATTCCCCCAGAACTGAAAATTCCGTATTGAATAGACTCCCACAAACATGATAAATCATACAGGTCAAAGCCTTCCTAGCTCTTTGAAAGCACATATATTTCATTTTAAACAGCATGCAAGGACACACAGAAGAAACAAAGCAAACCCAGCCTCATCCTGTCCATCTCCCCAAACCTGGCCATGGTGAGCACTTCCTTGCAGAAAGCAGCCACAGAAGGGGACTGCAGAGTGTCAGGGTTTTTCTGGCTGGTCTCACATTACCCTTTGGCAAATGCCTCGCCCAAGGAGCTCCACAGATGTCACTTACATGAGGTCAGGCCTGAAGCGATGGATGATGGCACACAGAGCAAGGCCACTTCTCCAGGAGGTGGTCAGGTCAGTGACATTAACATTTCGGTATCCCTCTGTCTGCTTCTGGCACCACGTCAAAAGCTTGTTAGGCCGAATATCTGACTCTGCAGAAACAGGAGAGTAAACATAAACATTTCAGTCAGCTTTTGCATGCTCAGGAGGCCACAAATGTTAAGCCATAGCAAACAGGAGATTCCACTTACCTTGTCTTGTGAGGTTCACTGATCTTCTAATGGAGCTCACTCTTTCAAGAGGACACTGCTGTAGCTCATTGGTAACATATAATTGTCTCACCTACAAGTAAAAGCAATTACCAGCAAAACATCAGACAAAAAAACAGTTTTGTTCCCAGGTTAACTTTATCAGCAGCTGGTTCTAAATTAAGAAGTCTCCTGAAGATTTTGTTTACACACTCCTCGCAGCTCTTTTTACCCTTGACAAAAAAAGAACTGATTTCACAAGCAAGCCTTTTAAGTACTGACCTGGTGAGGTCGAACACAGCTCGAGTTCAAGTTGGGGTATCTTGTTCCTGGGTCAATGGTGTACTGGTCAAAGTTCTTATTAATATTTTCAGGGGTCGTCTGAGGCAAGAGTCGATAAATGCTCTCTCTTGTAGAGGAAAAAGATGCAAGAGTCATTAAAATAAATATTTATTATATAAAGAGATTGGGGGTTTTTTTTGCAGCTGCCTGAACCTTATCTTGGTTCTGCCAGGACAAGTGTTACAGACTAAATGCATAATGCATCCATCCATTTCTTATCCCCACTCAACAGAAGGATGCTAGACAGAGAAAGGACAACAAGATGGACACTTAGAGCTTATGCCCATATTCTCCTGAGGCAGGAAGTGAGTAAGAAAAAGAAGAAAAAGAAAAAAAAAAAAAGGGTTACATCATTCAGTCATCTGGTTTTGCTTTAACATCTACTCAAGGAGTAACTTTTTTACCACATTACAGCACTAAATCCTGTCATCCTGCAATTCCTATAACCACCACAGCTTTTTTTACTATGCTGTTCAATTTTCCATTTGGGACTAGGCCGCTTTTGAGTCATCCCTCAGGCTTCTATCTTAAAACTTCCCAAAGTGCTGTAGTTAGTAAAGCTCCTGTTTGCATTCCCACAACCATGACTCTTCCTATTACATATCTGCCCCAAAACAGCCTGGGCAGCTGTAGCAGAGCAGGGTGACTACTGGCAGGACCTAAGTCAGCAAATTCAACCATCAGACCATGGTGACACCAGGACTGCTGCTGTACTTAACAAGATTTTCTTGCTCCAGTCAAAAAAAGTTTCTGGCGCAGCATTATAACAATTCTCCTTTGCCACATGTTTATCAGTCTAAAGAGAGCACCATCAAGCCAAACTGCAGAGTTAAAATCACAGAGAACAACTCTGAAAGCTGTTAGTGTTGAAGAATTTATTTAGACTCTTTTCAGGATTTTTTTTATTTTTATAACAAAAAAGCAGGTGTTGAGAGGTGCTGGTTTGGGTTTTTTGATACAAGGTCTCTTTGGTTTATTTCTTTAAGGAGCACACTTAAGTGACATAAATCAGTGATTTAAACCCTAATATCATTTCTCCTGATAGCATTCTGAAATCCACTGCCTTCTAGCACTGCTGTGGCTCTTTAAAACACTGGAAATGCTGGGGACCAAAGCAGCACTCACCGTTCAGCCAGAATCTCCAACGGGGGCTTCCCCTGCGCCCAGCTCCGCACCATCCACGCAGTGTCAAAGGCAGCCAAGAAGCCTCTTGCACAGCCAGTACCCATGGGCCAGAAGGGCTGCAAGAAGCATTCACATTTTAATTCCTCGCATTTCTTAAGTTCTTACTACAAAAGCAACTTTCAACGTGAATTTGGAGTCTAGGGTTTCATACTGCCTCGGAAAAATAGCCCAGAAAAAGTCAAAATACAACACAGGCAACACTTGCAGGTTTTAAATGTGCTCTTCCTTTAAGTCTTGGGTAGGGAAAAAAGATTACTTTTTTCATTTTTTTCCTTTTTTTTAACTTCTGTATTTAAAAACAAATTCCTTAGCCTCAAAAGGTAAAGGCTGAGGAAAAAAAGGCTCAAGAATTACTCAAGGAAAAAAAGGGAAAAAAAATGCCCTCCTAAATTTGCTTTGAACTGTTCTTTTCAAATGCCTCAGGCTGTCTGCATGAGTTTTTAAAAAAGAAAAAAAGTTGCAGCATATACTTTCACTTCAGAAAGAAAAAAAGGAAACACACTAAGGCAAAAAGACTGCAATAATAATTTGGATCGAGTTTTTGTCTATGATGGAATTCAGTAAAATTATGCCATGCACCCAAGCTGAGGACACGGAGCTCACAGTTTTCAGACAGAAACACAACTTGCATACAGCAAAATGGGATCTCAGCCAGAGGCTGCCAGCCAAGCATCAGCTATGACAAACACTGGCATAAAAAAGAAGATAAAAGGGGAAAAAAAGTCTATTCCAAAGAAGGTACCACTGTTTCAGGACATGTAAAAGAGGACATTTCATACTGGAGGGTAGACTGAATGGTTGGATTAAGGAAATAAAATAAAAAACCTGAAAATATTACTTGGAAGGCATTCCAAGATATACCTCAAGCAAACTATCTCCAACAAGTGCCACCAGGAGCTGATGTCTGTGCCTCTCTCTCACCAGTGCAGCGTTTTCAGATGCATACATGGAGGTAAAATCAAACATTGCTACATCTGGTTGGCCATAGTGATTAATTGCAAAATCCAAGGAAGGCAGCTGGTAGTTGGTTGCAAAGTCAGCAGCTTCTCTGGCGTAGGACAGCAAATTGCTCTGGTTCACATTTTCCCCACAGAGCAGCAGCTCAGTATCAATGGAGTCCTGCAAGGAGAGAAGGATATGGGATGAATGACTCCAACATCCTCTCTGAATTGGAACACTGCAGTCTCACAGCAGGACTGGGAGCCACACATCTCACAGCGACGAGAAACAAGTGACATTTGTCATCTCCTCCAAAAAGTCAATGCAAAAACACAGGTACTGCCCCAAACAGAAACTCTCCTTGCCCACACTGAACGAGCAGCTTTGTTTGCAATAGAAGATTGTATTTCCTCCCAGTTCCTTGATTATGTGATGTTTTCAGAACATTACTTCCCTCACATCCCACATAATTCCCCCACATAAAAGATGTTATCCATATCACTGCAACACTTTTCTGCACATGTGCACTCCACATCTGAAACCACACTGACGCTGTAACATGTGGGGCTCAGCCTCAAGGCTTGACTTGGCATCTCAGTAACAACACCACATTCAAATCTGGATCGTAGCACCTTTTCTGTTGCTCATTTTTGGGCATTTTAAGGCTTTTTTTTTTTTGGCCAGAGTGGTGAAGGACCCTGTCTTTACAGGTCATCCTACTTAAAGGCAGTGGTTATTAATAAGGCAGGTTCTATTTCCAGCCTAATCGTGGATGAGACCCCTAATCACAGATGATACCACAGAACCGCTATTAGCCCAGTTGTTCCAGACAGACTGGGGTGCTTTTTTTTTTTTCCATTCAGACCTGAGTAGGTCAGGAAAACAGCTCTGATGAGCCACAGCTGCTGCTCCTCTGCTCTGAACTCCCCACAGATCCCCTGGGACTGCCCCCACCTACAAACACCAGCCCCACAACCCCAGGGCCACCAGCCAACCCCCCCAAAGGATTACACCCTTCCTCTATCCCACCCTGGTTAGTCAGAAAGCAGCTCTGACCTGGGAGCCCCTGGCCTCCCAAAGGGCAGGGAATCATGGCACTGAGCTAAGTGGCCCCATCAGAAAGCCAAGAGCCCTTCTGACAGTTCCCCACAAGTACTTCCTTCAGGAAATTACACTTGGCCGTTTTGGCACTGTCTTACTTTGTAAGAAAAACTGACCTCTCTTGAGTTTCCATGAAGGGAAATTTAAGTGGTGCCATAACACTTTCTAGAAACAAAAGAAAATAAACCCTGTATTTTACAGAAGGAAAAAGAAAAAGAAAGAAAAAGAAAAAGAAAAAGAAAAAGAAAAAGAAAAAGAAAAAGAAAAAGAAAAAGAAAAAGAAAAAGAAAAAGAAAAAGAAAAAGAAAAAGAAAAAGAAAAAGAAAAAGAAAAAGAAAAAGAAAAAGAAAAAGAAAAAGAAAAAGAAAAAGAAAAAGAAAAAGAAAAAGAANTAGAAATAGAAATAGAAATAGAAATAGAAATAGAAATAGAAATAGAAATAGAAATAGAAATAGAAATAGAAATAGAAATAGAGAAAAAGAAATCTCAAAATCCCAAGTACCCCTGAAAGGTCAGGCCATCATGTTTACAGCCTTCTTCTATCATGTTTTACCCACTTTAGAGAATTTGCAATTTAGCCTAGGGTAGGTTTTTACTCTTCCTTATCTGCCTGATAAAACCGGACATAGCTGTGCTAAGTTCACTTTAAATAATTGAGGTTTTATTTTCTGCTATGATGATCCCACCATGTATTTCCAAGGTCAGTCAAGATCCCATTTCAGCCAGTTTCAAAACTGATCAACTTAGGAAGTATTATTTTCAGTTCTCTATAGAAACTTTGAGCTGACTGAAGGGAAAAGCAAATTTTAAAAATGTCAGAGTAACATCCAAGTGACCTGAGCTTGAATGAAGTGATTAAGTCTATAAACACCCTCTCTAACATGCAACAATGTTTATGCAGATGTTAACATTTATTCTGTGCCAAGTAAATAAAATAAGGTTTAACCAGCATTTTTACATACGTTAATAATCACTCCTTTGTCCAGAAGACTCTGTTTTTTTGCTGTCATCACAAAATAATGCGTGCTGTCTTTATAGTAAACAATATTCTCCAGGTCAATCCCTGAAAAGAGATATACATTTGTCACCAAGTGCAGTGCCCAGCCTGTGTCATTTACTAGTAACAACGTGGGATTGATCCCGGCAGGTGCCTTTCCTTCTTGAGATGCATCCACTCTCCCAGCTGGGATGAAGGATTAGTGGGCAAAATGCTATGAAACAAAACAAGAGAGGAGATTGGTCTTGCCCAACAGGAGTTTTTCTCAGCACAGTACAGTTATTCAGCATTCTTTCAGGGAACAGCCAGTTAACTACAGCATTAATAGTTCCTGAGGCAGAACTGGGTGCCAAGAGAACAAAGTGTTTTTCGGGTTGCTAGGGCTCTGGCACTGGGTCTAACCAGGGGGTTTGGTTTCAATTATAACAATAATCTTAAAAAAATAATATTAAAAAAATAAAAGATAATAATTAAAAAAAGCCATAAATCAAGAATAGAATTGATTGTACTGACAGTGAATACAACTTTTCTGAAACCACCTTCCATTAAGATGTGTTTCACAGTTTATATTTTTAGTATTTACAGCAGATTCTAGTTCTTATCAGTTTATCAGCTCCACACATCAAAAAAGCAAGAATAAACTCCTCCCAGAAGGGCAGAGACTTTTTCAAAGAGTTTAAGCTGTTCAGCATGTGAACGGATAGAATCAAAACAAATCGTGTCTTAAGGGAAAATCTCTGGGCCCTGAAAACACTCTTCCAAATTTGTTCAACATAGCAGACATTTTTGCACTTGACAAGAATTTAAACACTAAAACAACCCATGATGTGGCAACACCCAAGCTAAAAAATACCCCACTGTACCATAAATGGACATCTCCATCTGCAAGCTTCTGACATCAACAACATTTTATCACTTGGAAATTTTTATACGTATTATTCAAAACTGATGTTACCAGTAACAGGAGGGTGGCCTGGCACAAAGAGTTCCTCTGCTGCCTCTTGTATTTGGTAGTGGAAAAAAATGAGGATGCACTCACCTGTTTCCTCTTTCAGGTCCTGAAAGAACTTCTGGTTGAAGATGAAAGCAACCCCACTAATTTCTTCTACCTTGGCTTCTGCAGTTGTATTTCTGTTTATAAAATTGGCAGTGATTGCAATAGCCAGCTTTCCACGAAATTCCTTTCTCCTGAAGCCTGGTGAGCAAAGAGACGAGTTAAAACCACTGCAAACTTCAGACTGGACTTTCAGGGAGAGTCAGCTCAAGGCAGCTCAGTATCCTTCCTACACTTTATCAAATAACATGCCATCAGTAGATTCCACCATGCCTCCAAAATTCCTTTGAGTGTGAAGTGTCTTTTTTCCCCATTTTCAGCTGCAAAACTAGAGCTGCACTGCATTCAGATAAAGAGTAAAGATAAAGATAAATATATGCATTAAGATAAAGTCTCATTAGAAAATGGTTGGGTGGGGAACTAAGGTAAGAAGTTAAGGAAAAATTATGACTCCGTAAAAAGCTGGAAAAATTTTTGGACATGTCTGGAAATAGAACAGGTCAATTTCACATTTTTACCGTGCTAAACAGCAACTTAGGTATTTTTTTATATATGTGGTAAACAGCTCATGAAAAAAGATGCAAGAGATCAGCAGCCAAAAGCAGCAGAGAATGATGTGAAAAATAGAAACCTCTGTAGCAATGATTAGGTGCACACACTACCAGCTAATGAGATTTTTCACAGATATTTGGGACTGAAAAATATTCAGTGGCTTAAGTGATATATTTCCAAGGTGAGACTGAGATTCTCCTTGCTTCATCTTTGCTTCCACTTTTCACAGAAAACAACCCCCTAAGCCACAATTTTGCAATCACACACTGAAGCTTTTCTAGCTGTATGCTCCCCTTACCCGTAATTAAATTATGAAGTAGGACAGAGGACCCTTAGAGTATCTTTAGCCCAGTGCAGATGACTTCAGAGAATGTGTGTATTTTACAACAAGAAATAAATCAGTTGTGAAGTTTTGTCTCTGTGTTTCTTGATATGCTCTCGTTATTTCATTGGGATAGATCTGATATGACAACACCAGCCTCTGCATATATCTTCAGTGCACCAATCACTCCCCTAGATCCTGGTATGATGATAAACATTAACCTCTCAACAGACACCGCAGCTGAGATAAGAATAATTAGGTTTTTCTGGTACCTGACTATTTAAACAGTCTTTTTATGGGGGACAGCTGGATAACAATATAGGGAAATTTCCAGTACAGCATTATGAGGAATTAAATGTAAGCACATTGTGGCTGGCAGATAAAAGAGTAAGCAGACAAACTATGAAGCTAATAAAAAAAAGAAAAAGTGCACTTAGAGAACGGAAACTAGCATGGATATAATTAAAGTTAAAAGGGAAACACATAATTAACAGGTTTGTTCCTGCGATGCAGAAGCAGCTTTTCCAGTGTCTCTCTTAAGAAACACAGCTCAGGTGGTCTGAATTCTCAGCAGGGACTCAAGTTCAGAAAACATTTACCCCCTCTCCTCCCACACACCTTATTTGTTATCTTTTGCTGTTGTTTCTAAAGGAACTGCTCCTGAAGTTCAGGCTCATTTACAAAGACACAATGCCTCTGTTGCCTTCATTAAATACCTGGCAGTCGCCTTTTGGTCATGAGTTCAAGCACACAGGGCAAATTCACAGCACAACAGCAAAGGCTATACAATTCCTGACATGTATCCTGTCAGCCTCCTTCAAGATAAATCATCATGTAATTACTTAACCTTGAAGCAAGCCCAATGGCACCACAGTGCATTCTGCAGGCAGTGCAGATACACAGAGCTCCTCAGAAGCAGTAATGACATTAAATGTCTTTTATTTTGAGCTATGACTTAACAACAAAACCAAAAGGTACCACATAAAATAATAGCTTTCACACAGACTTCCATGGACTGAAAGGTAACCTGCTTCTTTGTATTCTCCTCTGACTTTCAGATCTTTCAAGGTACCCTAAAGACCACTAATAAGGCTAAAAACATACATTCACCCACCTTCTAACGTGTTCCTGCGGCCATCTGCACCAATGATAACATCAAATTCATACTCTGACAAAGGGTGATCCATGGGGAGAAATTCAGCCCTCCAACCTGTCTCTGAAAACACAAATAATATTTATTAATTCTTCAGTATTACAATGGAGAAGTAATTTCAGAGTCTGAGGAAAGGGCACTGAGATAAAGGGTGCATTTCTCATTCTCTGGATCACCTAATGCAGTAACCTCCTCTCAAAGCCACACCTCAAGAAGATGTTCAAGCACTTGATTCTCACAGAAATAACCCCACAGCCCCTTACCAGGGCAGTACATACATGTGGTTACAGCAAGGAAGAGCTGGCTACCAAAAGAAGAAAAATAGCATTCCATCATCAATGCTTTTAATTGTCTTCTAAATAGAAATTAAATGGAAGCATACTCAAAGCTAAACTTAATCTTCTTACAAAGCTGATTATGTGAAAGTGTTTGTACTGTCCGTATTTTAAAATTATAAATACTTTAACTACTTAAACCCATATACCTGTTCTACAGTCACTATACGACCCTTTGAAGAGATACCATAATGTTTTAATTAAAGTAAAATTTTAAAATATTTTAGTGATACTAAATCCTAAATACTAATATTTAAAAAAAAAAAAAAAGAAAATTAGAAATCTTTTTCTGTTGTTTAAAAATCTTGCATAAGAATGCTGTTAAGACACTGTGTGCCAGTGGGAGTTACGTCAAATGTGAACACAAAACAAGGCCCTGAGCACTTAATCCATCCTCAATATTTATACTATCAATCAAAATCTGTTTTTGCAAGAAGATCCCGAGAAGCCACACCAGACTCCCTACAAAGCCTCAATACTAGAAGGCAGAGTGTAAAACCTCAGCTTCTCAGCCTGGGTTATATTTTAAGATTTATCAGTGCTCTGTCACACTGATACTTATCACGCCTGCACAGAGCAAGGCTGGCTGAAAAAGAAGGGCAAAAAACTCTTAGTTCTTTAAACAGAGTTTGACTGCCTTGTACAACTTCACGCAACACCTCCCCCAAAAAGAAGTTGCTGTGAACAGAACTGTATCATGAAAAATAATACTATAATACTTTGGTTTTCTTGATCTTCAGGAGGCTCCAGGACTTTCACGAATTCCAGGTTCACGTGAATTTCGACTCCCAGGATCAGTGCCACTTTGAAGAGGATGAGCTGAAGCTGTCGAATACCTGTGGAGAGCAAGTGACAAAGATGTGTTTGATAAGTAAGCAACCCCAGCTGCCACCAGCCTTCTAGAGAACTGAAATTCATTATTAACACAAGCGTGTAGCATTTCTATTTCCCATACTGTAATGAATGCAAACATAGCAACCACCACAGGATGTTGATCTCTTCCGCCTCCTTTTCCTCTTGCAGCACAATCTTGGTGGCAAAACTCATTTCAGTTGAGTTTCTTAGAATGGTTTTGTAGAGGTTTGCCCTTTAATGATATTTAAAGGATCTGCTAACCAGAATGTTTTAGAATACAAAATTTTACAGCATATTTCCCTGTAAAGTAGTCCACTCTGCTATTTGTATCTACCTTCAACACACTGGAATAAATATCAATATTCTTCACACCTCATAATCAAAACCTGTTGTTTATCCATACCAGAATAACAAAAAAATCTGCTCCATAAGACTGTAACTTAACAGACTGTAACTGTTCTATTGCCACTTTGCTTAAACTAGACCATTTTTCTTCCTCTCTGTGTGCACATAGGCACTTGCACATGGTTAAGGCAGATGAACTTTGTGCCAAACCAAGAATGGCTCTACCAATCTTCTGATCTTATCTGAACAGTGCCCATGCCCTCAGATACTTACTGATGTGATCAATAGATCCTGCACAGAACTTTCCATAAAATTTCTTTGCTCCCAGTCCCCTGAGGTCATGGATGGTAAAGGGCCAGAGGTGCAGCACATTGTTCCTTGAGAAAGTGTCCCGCTTCTCCACGACGACAACCTTGGCTCCCAGGAAGGCAAGTTCTATGGCAGTCCGCAGGCCACAGGGGCCACCTCCAATAATTAAACACTGGCAGAGAAAAGGAGTGTGACATAGGGTTTTGTATTAGTTCCACAGTTTCCAACTTACACTATTGGTATGATTTGAAATTCAACTGGACTTGCACTGACGAGAGCACAAACAAGTAATTTACTTAAATCAATGAAAAGGAAATTTCTTTTGCATGTGGTGTTCCCCCTACTTAAAAAAAGGGGATAAACTGTGCTTAATGCTGACACAAAAGTGTCTGATGAAGAGAAGTAAGAGAAAAAACAGCAAAAAGCCAAACATTTTTGAGCATGGGCTTGCACATTTCTACCCCCATTTAGCATTTCTCAAGTGCCTGCAGTAAACAGCATTACAGTTGTGTAAAAGGGAGGGGAAAGGAAATAAGTGGCCTTAGTGTAGGTTTTTTTTATTTTAAAGAGGAAATAGGTGTACACTTACTAGATTTGTTGGACAAATCTACTATAAGCCAGTAGCCTTATGGTATTAGCTACTCTCTTTCAAGCAAGGGTGGATATTACAGCCTGATTCACCTACTGATGCAAAGCAGGATGTGCCAAGGGAACAGAGCAGACTTGTCCTGCTCTGACAGGGAACTCATCCTGTTCTATTCCACTTCACCCACTGCTAAACATCCTCACTTTCAGGACAATCACACTTCAGAAGCTTAAATCTAAGTTTGGGCAACCTTGGAAGATTCGTTTCCAAAAACAATTACAGAGGATTCCTGCCCAAATTTTAGTTGACAGCTGTAATTTTTCACAGACTAACAGGCAAAGGATTTCCAGAAAGCAAGCTAATTAAACCCTAAGCATATCTAATGCTTACATTTCCTTGACTGATTACTAAAAAGTGATTAGAAACAGTCTTATGGCTGGACAATGCTGTCGTGCCATACCTCCTACGAATCCCCCCTCCGCTCCCCCGAACCCCTCCAGATTTCACAAAATCCACGCCGTGAGTTCCAGCTCTGCCGTGCCTGGAGCAGGGAGAGCTGAGGCGGGTATGGGAGCAGGGGAGAGCTTTGGCACAGCCGTGCTGCAAATCCAAGGCCATTGTGTCAGAGGCCAGACACGCTCCTGCGCGTCCCGCACACAGAGCCAGACACTGACTGCAGTTTCAAAGCAAGCACAGGCTCTATCTGCAGGCTCGCTGGATTCCAGTCTGGTTCCCATTACATTGCAATTTCAGAAAATAAAGTCATTTATTTATTTTGGTTTGGTCATAATTTGCTTTCAGATTTAACAACTTAAGCAAAAAGTATCTGGTGCTGACTTTTGTCCAAACCAAATCACAGAAGTGCAAAAACGTCTTTTTTCAATTTAATAAATAATTCTAATAAATTCCCATTGACAGAAGAACTCCTGTGAGGTACTTTGGCTTCGCCTTAGGCAAGTGTTTTGTTAACCAGAGATTAAAGTCGGGCTGTTGCCTTAGCCATAGCTAAGAAGAGAACAACTTGGCTTTGTTCCTCCTAAAAGAATGTACTTAATTCACAATTTCAGAAAAACACTCCTCACTGCGTGATAAATATGAAAAAAAAAATAAAATCAACAGATGTAACAATATAAAGGAGGAAAACAGAGGGCATATGTAGCCCAGCTGAAGAGGATCACTGGTGGGCCTGGGTCAGGCTTTTTTGCACATGCTTCTTGTGATTAACATGGGAACTCTGAGCTCTGACAAGTGAGTGACTCTATTGAGCCTTCACAGCTACAGGGTTTTCCAGTCATGTTGAACAGGCAGTTAGAAACATTTTACAAATAAAATCCTTACATGGTCTGATAAGGTGAGGCTGGTTTTTTCGCTTACAAACGGTATTACATATAAATAAATTCAACTTTAAAGGAAAAAAAAATAAAAAGAAACAGCAGTCTTTGGAGATTTAGTCATTGCAGACCCTGCCAAGTAACAAAACCCACACAGAAAACCCTTCATTCTCCTGGTGCTTTGCAATGAACTATGTTAGCATTTTAAGGAGGATTCTGCCCTCTCCCCTCCTCCTATCACACTGACAAAGTATCTTCATAATTGCCTAGAGACATCATGAAAAATGGTTGTATGTTTGCCACCATCCATGGTTACCTCCAGAAACACATTTATCTACATCACGGAGCTATTTGTTCTTTGATTTATTGAGGACACTTCTGCTGGTGTAGAACTTACTCTTGGCACTTCTTCATCTAATTTTGAAACTTCTGGGGACAAAACCAGCACAAAACCCTTGCAAAAGTAACTCTTACTACATTTGTGTTCCTATCTTTATTAAGTAAGGGAAGAGCCCATGCCACTCCCTGGCAGTCTGCTTGCCAGAGTCCCAGAAGAACCCTTCCTGCAGCCAGCCTAGAAAGAACAAAGTCTGAATGGCATCCTATATTTCCCTCCTGTTATCCCAGTCTCCTGGCTCATCAGGGCCTGCTTTTGGAACTAATTTCTTGCAATTTAACACAGATCATGACAGCTGGCATCACATAAGGGAGTCTCAAACAATCAATCCTGAATGAACAAATGCCAACGGCTTCTTGACATCCACATCACCATTCACACATCAACTGGCCTTTTAACAGTGCCAGATCATCCCCTACAAAACTAAAGGGCAACTTGACTTTTCAAAGCATCTCCTACAAATTACTTCAAGTAACGGTTGCTGAAAAGAACAAAGAGTTTTTGCATATTTCTTGCTCAAGCTGGAAATTAAGGGAGAAACTCTTGTATAGTTTTATAGGGCAGCTTATGAAAGAATAAGAACTGCCTGAAGAATCAGTATCATGTTGGATGTTACATCTTGTTTTACTACTGAGAGCACACCACGTTAGTGCAAGATAATAATACCAAGAGAAGACATTTTTCTTGGTGAAAACCTCTTAGTACAAATGGCTCATCTGCCTGCAGATGCATGTGAGTCATTTCTGTCAAAAGAGGAGCTTCATTGAATTTAACACATTCACCGAGAACAGCACCCACATTAAGGGAAAATTACAGAAAAAAATATGGGTGACAAAATTCCCATTGAACAAGACTAATGCAAGTTTCCAAGCCAGTAATAGTTGCCTGGTGACTTACTTAGGACTATTTCAGTTTAAATTCGTATTTAATAAGTAAAGCACGGACATTTTGGCACTTCACAATAAAACACTAATAAGTTTATGCATACTTAATAGAAGATGTTTATTCAAGTTGCTGAGTAAATACTCTGTTTCTATGATACTGTTAAAAAGCATTGTACTATTCCCTAAAAATAACTGTTTCTGTATAAATCTTGTCCCACACTACAACCAAGCACAGTACACAATGCATTTTTTATCTTCAGACTGAAACAGAGCAGAACTTCACAGATTTCTTCCTTCTATGATTAAAATGTATCAGAAATTTTCACTTATATTTACTAATACAAACACACAGAGCATTTGGTAAGTCTCATTAACTTGATTCCACTCAAGGGTCAGTCTGTCCATACGAGATGCCACTTTCTCTCTCTGAGTATGTTCAGGAATGGCAGTGCCTTGAAACTCTCCAGGAAATATTCCTAGTGCCGAGCTAAATAGCAGCACAAGTCACCTCTCCAATAGAAGAATGTGTGCCAGGCACAGGATTTTGAGATGATCTCCTGTACATAATGTACAAATATATGACTCAAAATAGGAAGGGAGGAAAGGGAGAGGGATACAATGTAGAGGCCTCTTGCAATCCCTCCTTTACCCCACTATTAAATCAGCAGCCTGTGAATCCAGGCACCTGCACCCCATTCTGGAAAAACCATATGCAGTTTAACAGCTGAACACCACCACTGTGTTTAACAAAAAACCCCTAAACATACAAAAAACAAACCAAAACCAATGAATCAAAAACAAACAAACAAAAAACCCCAAACCAACAAACAAAAAAATGGCGAAAACAAGAAGAAAAACTACAAAACAGCTCCACCTCAAAATAACACTCCACAACAACTAGTCACAAAAATCTCATCCACTATAACTGAAAAGCTGAATCTCCTCACTGACCTTGAAAAAAAGTAAAAAAAGATTAGCTCAGCATCTACATGCTCAAGGAATCTATCAGTTGGTAGTAACATGGGGGTGGGGGATGCAACAAACAGCATCTCTCGGCATAGCTAAGAGCAGACAAATCCTGTTGTGGCCCAGTGCATTATCCTTCTGTTGCCATCCCACTCAAACCCCTCACACCTCTCCTGCCCAAGGTACCCAAACATTAAACTAGTCCTGGAAAATAAAGGGGTGTTAAATGATGATCCACTCTCTGTATGTCCGTGGGATGAAGACAGAAGCTTCAATCACTCCAGGAATCCAAGATTTCCTCATTTCTGCCTTTCAGTTGTTTTGGACATGAAAAAGAGATTATTTTTAGCCTCCAGTTCAGCAACAGTTGGACAGACACAGGCACACCCTTTGTCGTCCTTCGGCATGCCAAGCCAGAAGCACCACTGCTACTCCTCAGTGGAAATGCACACACACACTGGTGAAAAACCAGCAAAACCCATCTGCACAGGTTACTGAACTGCCTTTAGCCAAACTGTCAGCTGGAAGGCGACCTACAGGCATGGACCATCCTCCCAGAAAGGAGCAGCAAGGGGTGACTTTGCCCACAAGCCTCAAAGCCCCCTGATCCTCATGACCACAGGTGTCCTCAGCAGCTGTGGGCCTCCCCACCCAGTGACGGGGGGCTCTGCCTGTAGGACACAGAGGGACAGTGCTTTGCTTTTCCAGGGCAAACATTCATTTCCACAGTCAGCAGATCTGGGACTATGAGAGAAGACAATTTTCACACCAGCCCAGGCCTTTGTGCAACACCCAAAGTGACAGGGGCGCACCAAGGAACTAATTTGGCTGATTCCAGAGGGTCACATCCTACACGGATTTGGACAAGTGTTTATTGGTGATAGGGCTCAATGCGCTGCAACACGAGACAGGCACGAAACAACACATTTTCTGGAACAGCAGTGACCATTCCCCTGGAAAGGCTCCAGAGAAAAACAGCTGCATCGGCAGCTAAGGCAGACGGCCACCAGGAACTTTCTCCACCACGATTCTTTCCAGTCCATCCCCTTTACTAGATATGAAAATGCTTCTGGCAAAAATAAGACTGCTCAGCGGGACATTCCTGACTTACTGACTTACAGTTCATCTCCCATTTGCAGCCCCAGATTTTATCACATAAATTGACTGACAGACACCAGATACAAGACTGCAGCCAAATGCACCCTGAACCCACTGAATAATCAATTTAAAGTTTGAAACATCATCATGGAGGTCACTGAAAAATGAAAATCTGTATGTCACTTCAGACAACATTGAAAATGTTACAGGCTGAAGCTTTACTTTTAACAAAAATTAATTCTTCCATCTTCCTCCCCAAGAAAGGGGGAGAAAAGGCCTAGGAGCTAATTAAACTTGACTACAAAGATTATGTAATCTTTAAAAGGTATTTACCCTTTAAAAGGGTATTTTTTTCTGTTGCACTGTTTTATGAGCTCCTTATAGAATCAGAAAGGTTAAAAAATGGGTCATTTGACAAAAAATAGTATATACTTAGATGTATTTTAACGAGAAATCCTAACTCTCCAAAGGGTTATGTGGACACTGCTTAAATATACTACAGATAGGTCCAAAAATCTACCTTAAACTATTATTAAGACTAGCTGGATCTTGCTGGATGGGCATTTTTGGAGAGCAAACACTACTTAAATACCACGGTTGAGGAAGTTCAGAGGCACCTGGGAACAGCGAGGCTCACACAGCCCTAACTGCAACAAAACCCTGTGCCAATGCATGAATTCAAGGCCTCACAAGTCCACTTCTGCTTTAAATCCCTCAGGTATTTTACCCTTTGTACCCCCAGCTGAGCACCTCAGAAATGTGCAGTTTTTTCCTCTCCCAGATCAGTGACTGGCAGAAATGGAATCACAGCTGTATTACTTTTCCCTCCTAAGACCATGGATCTGAGGCCACCTAACACAGGGTGACTTTGGCCAGAGCTCTTTCCCCAGCCCCGTGCCCTGCAGCTGCTGCACTTGCAGCTGGACGCAACACAATCCAGGGATCAGAGGATCTATCTTTACTGCCCTCCTGTTTTATTGAGTCAAAATGCCAGAAGTGAAACATTAGTACATTTATTGCATTCATCTGGGTCATATTTACTGGGATTCTTTTCTCTTTTTTGGAAGATAAGCTTCTGCATGGAAAAAAGCACGTGCCTTCATTTTTCCTGGTTGTATTTGGACACACTTGTCCATCCATCTTCTCTGTCTCATGGCTATATGTATTAATATTAGACCTGTGTATTGAAAAAATACCCTTTGCATAATTTGAAATTAAAACAATGGTATGAAAGACGTCTGAAACTCATATTCTGCTATGCCACACACTAAAGAGGAGCTGTGTGCACTCAGGGTGTTAGAAAGTCAAGAGTGCCTTCCATGATGCATCAGAGCTGTCAGGACTTTGGAGCTTTTCTGAAGAGCTCTCTCAGGTGGAATTTGTTGTACTTAAATCTGGTGACTTGATCTCAGATCTTTTAGAATAATTTGCAAAAATACTTCTACAAAAAATTGCAATTGACAGTCACATTACAGCAAAGTATCTTTCTGCTGCCCTGCACCAGTTACAGTTATCCAAAAAACCTAGACATTGCTAACAAAAAAATTTACACTGATTTCAGTAAATGTATCCACCAGAAACCAGGCAAGTGCTTTAATCCAAAAATCTCCTCAAATAAAGCACAAAATAAGCCCTCCAACATCCTTTGGAGTTAAGTGTGTTTGCTGTTTTCTTACCTGCCTTTCATTGTAACCAAAACACAGGGAAGAAAAAAAAAAATAAGCCCACACCCAAAACCCAGAAGAGATTGCTTTCTTTTCTTTTTTTTGGCCAGCTGCTTAAACAATCAAAAGGAAAACAAGATAAACCTTGCAGAAAGAATGTTGCCTGACTATCCCAGCCATGAACATGGCTGGCAGCATGTAAGTACCTGACCTGTTTTATGTAGCTTATGCCTGTCACGCTGAGATAGTGCTCTGAGGCTAGACTTAAAACCTTAGCAAAAAGAGCCCAAAACAAAACCACGAAACAAAGAATTCATCCAGAAACTAAGAACTGATGGGGAGAGATAAAGGAATAAAGGCATCAAGAGCCTCCCCTCTGAGCACACCAAGCCATAAGTCTTGGGAGCTTTGTGAGCAGTGATAGAGAGAAAATGGTTCATCTTTGTCCTAGTTTAGGGCAAATTTGGGAGAAAACCTCCAAAGGGGCTCCTCTAGAAAATGAATTTAAGTGGCCCCTCCCTTAACTGGTTCAAGAAAAAAAATTTCTTCGGAGAGAAGTGGAAAAAACTATTTAACAGGCAGAGCACTCCCCAGTACAAAAAAAAATGAATACCAAGCAAAAAAACCTCTTGTTGCTCCGAAGAGATGAGGAATTCAGAAAGTCTCTCCCGTGGTCGCAGCTCGGCTCACTCAGTCCGGGTCAGTCCCTCCGGCTCTGGGAAATGCCCAGGCCAGGCCCGGGGCCACGGGTGTGAGCTCCTGGTGCTCCTCTGGGTTTTCAGAGCAGGTTCAAACAGTTCCAAGAAAAAGAAATCCACAGTCCGGGGAACTTCTCTGCTTCAGCTAGCCGAAAGCTAACAAAAAAACCAAAGGAAAGCTCTCCCGCCGTCCGCACTGCAGACAGCACAGGCCGTGTGTGAAGGAAAGCTGAAAACTCTCATCTTCATGTTTTGAAAACAACCACCTCAGACACTCTACCACTTCTCCTTCTCCCCTCTTCATCTCAGATCCTGTTTTAAAGGTGCAAAACTTATTTCTGAGCTCAACGGATGAATGGGGATAGAATTCAGCATCAACCCAGGATATTCCACCCCTTATCCCCGTATCATCAGCTTACCACCAACACTAATACAATATTCTAATTCCACACACACATCATCCCAGGACAATCCTCTACATGGTTTCCAGGGGCAGGGGCTTTGCTGGGCAGCCAGCAAAGGACTTGTCTGTGTACCCAGAGGAAAGGATTTCTCACGCCCTACTGCATCTAAAGCATGCAGGCAGGTTGGTCAACAACCATGGCTTTATTACAGCAAGAGCTCGGTAACATGCTTTAAAAATACACCCCTCTTGCTCCAAATCTGCAGAGGAACCTGGAACTTTTAACCAAACATCACAACAATCTAATAAACGAGCTAAGCTTCCACCTGCAAATTGGCGTTTGCAACTAAGTGGAGAGCCAAGTTACTTTGAGGGTATTTTACAGAGTATTTTAAAATACGTTCTAAAATTCATTTTTCTATTATGTGAATTGTTAACCAACACCCATTTAAAACGTAGCTTTTAGAAGCTAGTCCTGAGTAAATGAGTTCATATAGAACTAGACATCAGGTCTGAGTCAAAATCCCAACTTTAAAATTGTATTTATTCATTTTAAAAGATCTTAATTATTTAATCTCATCATTCCTAACTATAAATGAGCTCAAAATGCAATACTGTACCAGAAGGCAACAGTTTTGAGCTCTTGGAGTGTTTCTTTTTTCCCCCAGCTCATCATGCAGCCTTCAAAGTCACTGCATTTCCACTGCTAGCACTCACAGACATTTAACTAGTAAATCTAAATACAGCCCCATAGAGTGATAATCTGATTTTTTTCTAGATTAACTGGTCACTTGCACAAACCAGGTTACCATAGGGGGATGATGCCTTTACTTTTTACAGTTTTTCTTACAATTTGAGAACACTGAATTACCAACCAGCACTTCTTAGTAACACAGCATCCAAAAGCACCAGCAAGATGGACTTGAATTATTCGAACAATCAGAATTAAAAATATTTACCTTTAGCACAACATTTTTTAAGAAGGCTTCTAATAGCAGAGAAAATTAACAGCACTCACAGAATCCATAAAGCAGGCTGCTGGCAGCACATCACACAGTGAAAGCTAAATTTCAGCACCTCTAGTTCTTATTTCCAAAACCTTTTTTGGCTGAAAACAAAGGTGGTGCATAATAACCCTTATTACTGAGGGGAAGAGTCTCAAAAAATAAAAATAAAATGGTGAAAAAATATAAAAAGAAGCATGCTTCAAAAAGCGGGACAGAGAGCTGGAGACAAACTTTGGCAGGAAATTGCACATCACGAGGTATAATAGTCTCTTTTACATCAACATTTGACACGACAGAAGGGTGATAAACATACACAGAAGTTTATTTACACGTATTAATGAGTCTGTTTTCGCATTCCAGGCAGGGTGAAATGCAGATGGAAGCACCTGCCTCAACAGCACCAGCCACACTTGTTCTGCCACTATCTGTATCTGGTATCTATGGCTGTATCTGGGCTGACAGGCACTCCAGCCAGGCAGAACCATGGCAAGCCAAGCAGGACCAGACCCAGCAGCAGTCCCACCATCCAGGAATGGCTTCCTACCCTATCCCATTGTTTCTCACCTTGCTAAAGCACAAGTAAGAGAAAAAAGGGGGAGGAGAAACCTGAGAGAAATGTCTTTGCCTTCCACCACGCACTTGGTGATCTGCATAACTTGTTATTACTGCTCTGGGTGTGTAGTCCTTGGCAGGAAGCTCACTGCCATCTCCTGCAATGTTTTCTAATCTGAGTTGCAATTTACCCCGGAGCAGTTGTTTTATCTGGATTGTAAATCCTGCAAGGATGTCATGCAGAGTGCAGGCAGGACAGGACCGGGAGGAAGGAACACTTGCTGCTGCACAGGTCCTTTCAGAGCTGCTCTTGTAAATCTTCCGAAGGGGCAGGAGAAGGAAACAACACAAGGCTAACTCACAGTGTGGCAGAACCACATGGTTTCTGCTCAGACAGTATCTCAGTCAGATGAACAAATCCAGAGAGTGGTGCAAGACAATTCAGGGAGTATCACTTGGTTGGTTTGTCAATCAGAAACAGCGTGCCCTTGGAAAAACACGAGCTGTCCTTCAGGAGCAGCAAATGTCCAGGGCAAAACACAAACTTTGAAAAGCTAATCAGAACTTGATCTGTCAGCATCAGCAAGACAACAAGAGATGGAAGGTGAAATGCCACAGCAGTTCTGGTTGTGCTCCAAGGAACTCCGTGGTGCTCCCCTTTGGGCCTTCCCTAGCACAGATTAGGTGAAGGTATTGAAGCCTCTCCTGCTGGTCACATTCTCCACAGCTCTGACCATCCTGCTGCTCTGCTCTGGACTTGCTCCAGTGTATCTGCCAGAATATTTTAGCTAGGGTGAATCAAGAAACTAAGAAAATGAAAAGTTTAGCTAGAAGGAATACAAAGTGATCAAGAGCCTAGCAAGAGAATAGAAGCAATGTAGAATCATTAATTATTAACAAATTACTAATTATTAAGATGGAGCCAGTTAAGACTGATCATTTACTTTATCTGAAGAGGCAGGATAAGGGGGATAGGGAGCATTGTAAAGATGGAGAAACCATGACCATAAGAACTAGACAGGGGAGCTTCGACTATGCCCGAGGGATCATCAATTCTTCCAACAAAACAAAGGTGAAAAGTTTAGCCAGAGGAAGAGATCAGTGACTTCATCTTCAGGACCTCCAACTCATCCCGGGTGTGGGAAACCCACCCACCCATTTCAAGCAGAGAACTGCACAGGCGTGAAAGGACTTTGAACACATTCTAATACAAAGCAGGGTAGGCGGGGCTAGGTAATGCATAGGTATAGGCATATTGGGTAATCATATGAATATGGAAAACTTTTGTGATTAAATAGAGACCAAGAGCTCCTGGTTTTTTTGCACACACTTTTGAGGACTACCCCACCTGTGCCCAGTGCTGCAATAATAAAACACACCACTTTCCTAACTATAACTAGTTGGAGAGTCTTTGTTCGTACTGCATTTTTGCATCAAGGGTTCCACCTGTGCCAAGGAGGTGGCTGGATGTGTGGGTCCTTACAAGCATCAGATCATTTTCTGCAGCATATTCCCAATTTTCTCTGGGTATTACATTCCTCTACTGGAAGGTTCATAATCTCCTAGCAAAACATAGCAATTTTATCCTGTTGATCTCAGGTTAAGACACAAATATTGCAGAGACCTGAGATGGCAAATAGTTTGCAGAAACCTAGTTGTTCGTAGAAACAAATTATGTAAGTGAAGACTTGTTAGGGAATGTGGAAATGCCAAGAACTGTCTGACAAAAATAATCCCCCTTTAAACAGCGTAGCAGAGAAAGTAAAGCAAATTAAACCAATTTCAAGACCATTAAAAGGGAATTTCTACTTTTTGTTTTCAATAGATACCAGCTATACTTCTTTTTTCACCACGAATGCCATCAATGTTAAGGCTTTTTAGAGAGAAATTGCAAACAGAAATTTTCTTGTTTGTTTACAAAAATAATCTTCTCCTAATATATTTTACATTTTCTCTTTTCATACAGCAGCTTGGAACTGTGGTATTTTGCATTCTATGAAAAATGTATTCAAAGCTATCTGCACTGAGGCCTAAACAGCAGATAACGTAGAATTTTGTTTGTCAGCAGAAAGAGAGCAACCACATCCCCAAAACTCCCTGTTCTCAGGGCAGACATGGGAACCTCGGGAAGGACCTCAGCTGCAGGAGACAGGAAATTGCCTTATTGTCTGAAATCTGGGCTTTAGCAGCCAAGTGTTTAATCACTTCTTGGTAGCAAAAGTTATGTATTTCCTCACTTATCAGTACACAAACATTACCAGAACGAAGCTGGAAGCGTAGCTAACAACAATCCCCTAACGACCACATCTGGCACCGGCCCCATAACAACCAGATGGGTCTCTTGGAAGGCTGGAGAAAGACCAGACCCAAGCAAAGCATCCTGCCCTGCAGCTTCCCTTACCCCTCACACGGGCCTGCCTGGTGGATGGACACAGTCCAGCTGCTTCAAAGGACCAAACCTCAAAGCCCTAAAGAGCCAGGGTCACAGGCACACACCCTGTCATAACCTTTTGCTTCATTCGGACCTAATTAAGCCACTCACGGTGACAATAGTGGTGGTTTGTGTGAAAGTAACTGCGGGTCACTCCCTGTGGGAATCTTTATAAAATATCTAGGAAATCAGGTCAGGGTGGGACAGTTCCCTTCTCTCGATTACTTGCAAAGCCATTAAATGAGGGACAGAGAAACAGCACAGTTCTGTTAAAATACAGATGTAAAGCTACTGTTACCTTCCAAGCCAAAAAAAATTTAAATTCCACATGCCTAAAAAAGTCTTATCTAGACTGTCTGATTGCTATGCTTTGGCCAGGCTTCATTGCTTTCCATGACTGATAAAGCTGAAAAAACTGTGTGGAAGCGTCTCCAGGATAATGAAAATAAAGTGATTTCATTACCAAATCACATGCCAAACATTTGCTTTTGCTGATGTAATTTGGCCCAATCTCAGTTTAAAACACATCACAAAGAGTCAAATACTTTGTTTTGTTTTCAAAGAACTGTCTGCTGTGTGTCCTGTCATCACCCCAGCTTCTCCCTATCCCCTCTCTAAAAATTCTCAGAGAAATGAATGTGAATGCAGCGTTCAACAACTGCGGCTTCACTGCATGTTCATAGGTGATTTACTGCTTCTCCACTCATCTCAAGCAAATCTTCCTTGCCACTCATCCTCATTAGTCTCATATTTTCTACAGCTTTGAAATAGAAGCTGCTTATTAAAATCCTTAAAAATAAATCTACAGTGGAAATCCGGTGCAAGGCTTTAGAAGCCCTGTCCTAAAAGACAAAAGCAAAGAAGCACCAGTATCAAGATAAACAGCCTGTCTTTCAAGGATACCAAACACACCTAGGTGCCACTTAAAACGTAAGTATAACACATGTGGCCTTTAATATTGCCAAAAACCTCAACAGCTTTTGGATTCTACTATCCAAGCACTGTTTGTTTGTTTGTTTTTAAAACACGCACACAAAGCAGCTGAATGCCTCTTTGTAAAAGGCCTCAACCTTTCATTCACTCAGCTTCCTAACTTGGCAGTGATCTTCTGGCTGACTAGTTCAAGTTTTGTGAACTTCACAGGAATGCCTTTTTATTAAAATAAGCAAACTAACAACACTGTCTAATATATCTGCAACAAGTTTGGTGTGTTCATTATAAACTCTGATTATCAGGTTTGGAAATCTCTCCATTCCAATAACTATTTCGAAGAAATTAGTAAATCCAGCAAAAGGGATGGGTATTTACTCTTTATAAAGAGGTTAAAGTTTTCATTATAATATGAATATTTTTTCTGTTGGAGCATAACTGGCTTTCCCTTCTTTCATCTTACAATTCAATTACTCAATTAAAAACCAAATGTTTGTCTCAAGGGATGCAATCAGGTCAGCTGAACACACAAACTCACTGGCTTCTGCACTGGTAGGTACAGCACTGGAGAAACCTGGCTGAAAATCCCCGTTGCCTCTGAAGGTTCAACAAATGCCAGCACTTGGGAAGGAAATTTGGCCACCTTACCTGCAGGTTCAGACACGCTGGATGATTTGCTTAATTAAGAGACAAGTATTTGTTTAGCATGACAGAGGAAGGTAGGGAGAGGAAGACATGTGTAACCCAACCTGCCTGATTTACCAAGAGGGGCAAGGCTGCAGAATGGGATGTTTGTAAACAACTGAGGACTGGAGGGAAGGCAGTTTGTACCTAACAACAAGCAGAGAGTCCTGTCACCCTCTGCTCGTCCTGCCCATCACCCCACGGCTACGGAACACGCAGCACCCAGCAACACCAGGAGCTCCTTTCCCTTTCTCAGCTCTGTGGCAAGGACAGCACCAGCAAAGTGGCTTTGTCACCTCCCAAGGTGTTCATTTGGCAGTCTCTAGAAATGGAGACAATGGTGAAAAGGAGTGGAAGGGGTTTGCAGATAAAGACCATTCTTCGTTTCATCGCTCATGGGTACACCAGTGTGGTTAGAACAGGGAGACACGGCTCAGGTTCAGTCGGAAAACCTCCAACCCCAGTTCTGACCCAGGGCTCCTCCTCTGCTGACTCACACCCTGGCCCAGCTCCCCTGAAACCACAGGCTCTCTGTACTGCTGTGTTGGCTACAGCATCACCATGGAGCCTTCTCTGCAGCAGGGACACCGATGCCACTGAGTCCCAGTCAGACTGACAGCGCACGACAGTACCAAAAAGAGCCACTCCATTCTTAAGTAAGTCCTGGAAACATGGTTAAAAACAATTTTAGAGTCATTCTCTCGTAATAAGTCTCCCAACAGGAGTTTTTGGAAGGAAACATCATCTATTGTAAAACAAGATTTGAAAGGCCGAGTTCAGGAATGAATAAAAGAGAGGCATCTGGACAGTGGTGCTGGGTTAACCAGCTGGACTCAATCTTAGAGGCCTTTTCCAACCTAAATGATTCTATGATAGACTTCAAGATCATTGAACTCGTTTTTTAGGATTTTGTATTATTCCATATACGCATATACCTACAAATGCACATACGTATGTTTTTAGATGCACAGCTTTTAAAACTTAGCTTGATTTTATTTCCTTGCTTTATGCTAATACAGTTCAGCCTTGAAACAGCAGCTCAGACTGTACAAGTCCCCTGCCCAGGAAATGTGCCCAAGGTGGGGCTTAAAATACAGACAGAGCTCAGAAGACCAAAGCTGTGCCCAGGAATTTATTCCTTCTCCACTGGGGAATTTTGTCCCAAAACTCATAGATCCAGAGAGAAATGCCACGCTGCCAAGGCACCTGATAATTACATGGCAGCACTTCAAGCAAAGTTTTCTTAGTTGTCAAGTGTAAGCATGTGTTTTGCAAAAACAGCATGCACCTTTGAAGGGGAAGGCAACACCACATTTGCATGCTTCAGAGAACCAACATCTCCTCTCAGAGTAAGCCTGGGATGTTCCCATGTGCAGAAATCTCTGCTCTCCTGAAGCATGGGAGAGCCAGAATTTCAGGTGCACAGCATGAGCCAGGTCCTACCCCCTGATACATATACATACCTGTCTCAAACATCAGTGGGAGCCTCATTTATATGTGCATGCACATATTCATATCATTTACACAGGTAAACTGAAAGTAAATGTAAATCAAGTGCAAGTAATGAATCTGCTCCATACAGAGAGGCAACACTCACAGATGTCTTAAAAAGGCTAATGAATATACTAACACTAGCTGGATGAATTTTTGTTCATCATTGCATGATGTTTTGAATGTTCAAAAATTCAGACTGACATTCAAACTTCTAACATAGGGAACAACATGTATTAAACCTTTAATGTTGACTGTCCAGCTTCATCCCTCAAAGAAACAAATAATCACTTCAGAGTCCAACCATGCTCCTCTGCATTAATTAGGAGAAGATGAAAACCAGAGAGAAATTTTGTCAGCATAAAAAATTTGTGCTTTTTCTGCACATATTTGCAAAACCCACAGTGGGATATCTACAGTTTTACCTGGTTACTACAAACTTTTCTCTCTAATGCTGGTGAAATGGGCAGGTGCCAGCTCCAGAAACAAATTTTTAACAGGACTCATTCCCAACTTACAAGTTCAAGATTGAAGGAAGTTTGTTTTGTACAGATTTAACATTCATACAGGTGGACTCGTACAATTTCAGAAAGTTCATTTCTGCCCCTATTAATTTCTGCCCCAATTCTGTGCATGTTTTTCTACAGCACTCTGTTCCTTTTGGAGGGGCGTTTGTGGTTGTTTTCTTCGACAAAGAATTCAAGGAAAAATAATGCCCCCAGTAAGACGACTCTCAAATAGCAGTGGGTTTGAACTTCTTGAAAATTGCTCAACTGGTTTTATTCATCCAGCTTAAAACTGTATCATTGTAGAAACTCTGAAAGCCATATTTGGCAATGTTCTAACAAGAGCGGTTAAAACACAGGATTATTGTTATTTAGCTGGAGTGGAACATTCTGTATGTATAAAACTTGTGTATATTGCAGTGAGTAACTTAAATGTGGCCCAAGAGTTTACAAGCACAAAAATCAACAAGCACAGCATTCAGCTCTTAAATACCATGCAAAAAAAAAGAATCAACAACAAAACCCCAAACAGTTTTGGGATGAGGCAGCAGATCTTAACTTTGTTAAAAAGACCAAAACAAAAACAACCAAACAACAACCAAAAACCTCCTGTAAGTCACTTAGAACCCAACTGCATCTTCTTTATCTCCTCCAGAGACTGTGAAGATTGCAAAGCCAGATCTAAAAACCATGAGCTGCAGGCTCAGCTACAGTGTTCAAGGCCACAACCTCATTTAAAGCCTTGAAGTCATTTTTTTTTTTTTTTAACGATGCCTACTAGCAACCTTGGCTCTGTTTACAGAGCTGCAACTGCAAAAATCCACTTAGCTCATTGCTCAGGTTGTGATCCTGCTTTAACAAGCAGGGCTTTAACTCCGGGCAGATCTGCCTCAAGCCTTCCCCTGCAGCCCCATGGAGGTGAGCGCTGGGCAGGGCTGCCAGGATGCAGCTGTGAACTCCTGTTTCACCACTGCAAACAGCACTGGCACAGCACACAGTAAGACAGAAAGCCAAAATCACCAGCTGCAGTGGAGGGAAAGAGCGCTGAGCATCCTGCAGCCGAATCTTTCTGCACTGGCTAGGCTGCCAGCATTTCTGAGAAGCCCTGATCTGTGAGTGGGGCTGTCAGAGCCCATCACCTCAATGGTCAGCGTGCACACTCCTCTCCCAGCACAGCAGCCTCCCCTCCCGCAGGGACAGGCACAGATAGGCTCCGCAGCAGCCTCTGATTCACACCCCAGGAATGCTCGGTAGATATCCCCACCGAGCCCGCAGACTGCGGCTGCTGCTCTCATTCCCAGCAATCTGAAGATTCATGTTTCTCTGGTTAAATCAGCGCTGACACGCTGAAGTGCAGGTCTGGGCACGGACGAGGTTCATGACTAACATCTCCAAGTATTTCGTGGAATATCTATACCCACACTCTTCTCATACAGACATTCTGTAGCCATTTGCTAGTCGATCGTATGTGCATCATAGAAATGTCCATTAATTTCTGCAAATACTTACACCATGCCGCTAAAAATAAATCTTTACTCTCAAGGGGCAGTAATACCATACTTTCAACACTGTGGAAGGTGTTGATTAGCCTCCTCCTTGGCAACCTTGTAAAGTATTACACGGCCTATATATTTTATGTACCAATCCATTTCCACGAGTCTTCTCTCAAAACAAAAATTAATCACTTTGCTTAGGAAGTTTACAGAGCAAAGCCTTGGCTTTGTAATGTCACCATTTGAGAGAAGACATAGTTTTTACATTTCACATGAGTCTTAAAACTGCTTTTTCATGTTGCAAATACTTCTTCAAACTCACCACCATGGAAATTTGGACCTGAGGCTGTATGTGTATAGTGAGGTGCACATATTTCCTATAATTTCTTAATCATCATACACCTTTTCATTCCTTCCCTTTCCTGTCTGTTTTCATCACAAAGATGATCCATTGATCCATAACATATGTTCAAGGACCTTTCCAAAGAATAAAAAGGGAGGAAGGAAGCACAGGTCAAAAAGGGAAATGAAGGGAAAAAGGAGAAGAGGAAAATAGAGCCTGCCAGGAACACAGGGCAAATAGCTGCAATGACACTCCTTTACTAAATAAAACTATATTAAGAATCCTTATGACCTTAAAAAACATTAATAATCATTGGGACCTTATGAAAAATTAATAAAACCAGAGGACTCTCTATGTACTGAAGGTAACTTGGTGTCCTTCTCCCTCATGCTTTTGTGAAGTTTCAGTCAATGATGCAAACCAGAAAAAAAGGACTTTCGACACTGCCTATCTACCGAGTCCATGAAAGAACACTTCAATGACAGTTTTAATTAAAAAGTCCTCCACATTTTGGTGTCTAGTTATCCCCCAGTATGCCCCTCCTCTCTGTTCTACCTCTATACAGTCAAGTAGCTTCTTAAAAGTTACCCTTCTTGGGGCAACATTTAGCTATCACTTAGCAGAAAATGAATGAATTGCTTTTGGGACAAAGCTAGTAGAAATATTTTGTGATAGCCAGATGAAACAACTGGCAGGAACTAAAGTGTTTTGTACAATTTGTCAGCAAGATTTACACCAGCGCTCAGTGGTGCACTCTACCAAAATATGGATTGCATGCTCTGTGCAAAAAAGATCATTTCCTGTCCTCTCCACAACCAAGCAGACTGTCTCTCTCAGTAACTCCCACAAAGCAATTATCCACACTCTGCTTGTGAAAAAGCACTACTAGGAAAGGACTTCAATCCATAAATAGAGCAGGATTGTCTCTTGCTGTTGTTTAGCAACTGGAGCCAATGCCAGGTGACAGATACCCAGACCTCCAAGCAGCACTTTCAGAGAGCAGCTTAGGAACTGTTGCTGAAACACATTTGGCTGGCCCTGGTCTCTTACAGCATACACAAAGTCGAGGAGCTTGCTGAATACATTACAGTTTGTACTTTACAAACCCCTGTTTAATAAAGCAAGTAGCTCTTGAGAGCCTGTAATGAATGCAGCCTACTTCAGAAGTTTGCATCTAGTACCTGTTTAGTGATGAGGCATAAAAAGGACAGAAAGTGTGAGACAGACTGGAAAACAGAATGCTTTAAGGCTCACTCATATATTGTGAGTTTCCACAGAACTTTCAGAAGACAAACACCTTAAAATTTGTCCAAATCAGTTGATAACCAGCTTCAGCATATTAAAGGGTTACTGAACAGACGTACTGTATGTGATGGTAGAAACACTGCTTCTGCAGAAAAACAAGTTTAAAAATTCCCAAGCTAAGAAATACAAAACTGAACTCCTCTTACCTTAGTGTTCATACAAGACTTTCCACGTTTATACTCTTTGTGACTTGCTCTTTTATCAAGCTTGTTCCACAAAGCTTTGGCCTTCCATGTGGTCACTCTTGATTTCAGTTTGGTGTAAAAGTTTCTATTGTCCAAAGGATCTAATTCAAGTTGGCGAGTGAGAATATTGAAGGCCTGAATTGTGCCTTTGCATGTTGATGCTTGTACAAAGTTTTCAAATATCTGGCCAGCTTGATTGTATTTTTCATCATCATTTTCCTCCATGTTCTGAGAGCAGAGCATGAGGAGAATGATTAAGCTGGAGCTCTTGTGCTGGCGTACAGGTGATCAACAATGGCACGGACTTCCACACATGCTATTCCTAGAAAAGACAAAGATCATATTAAAGGAGGTTCTGCATGATAAAATTAAACCCACAAACTGCACATACAATATGAAGATAAAACTCCAGCATACAGTGACTAGACAAGCAGGAACAAAAAGTTAGTAGTGATACCCAAGTGTTACAAACAAACGTATCATACTCGTGCTGTCATTACTTGTACTCACAAAGACTGTTATAAAAAACTCTAACTCAAGCCTACTGCTACAAGAACCAGCTTCACTGAGAGCTTGAGGATTTCTTTAATTTGTTGTTGTTGTTGTTCAGTCCCAGGTAACTGAGGAACAAACCCCAAATGTCCAGATTCTTTCCCCAAGCAGAATTTATGTAACAGCAAGTGACATTTTGGTCTTAAGAATCCATGGAAACCTGCAGCCAAAAGTCAGAACAGTTTGATGGATTTTTTTTTATGCTGTTGCACAAGTTAGGGCCAAGGGTGCAGCTTACCAAGAGCAATTTAGAATTGGCAGAATCACTTGCCAAAAGCAAATGCACAAAACAGGCTAAGCAGAAACATCATCACAAGTTACACCAGAACTGAAGAAACCAGAAAACAAGCAATCACAGAGAGCCCCCCTTTTCCTAACACTCTTGCCAAAATGAGAAAGGGTTCGGTGCTCTAGCACATAGAAAGGAATTTTATCTCCACAGTTCCACATGTTCAATGCTGAAGTTATGTGTTTGGAGTCTTACCTTGTCATGTGCTGATGACAAAGTAATGATGTTTGGCCTGCTAAGCCCCACTGGCTTTTCCTAGTAACATGATCACTGTCAAACTGCCTGATATTCCAAATAAATACCCTTATATTCTGCAGGAGCAATGCTATTCTAAATTAACACAAGTTTCAAAGAACTAAAATACTTTCATTGCGGCACTCCCTTATCCTTCTTTAACCTTGCTCTCCATCTCTAATGGGGAGCATCTTAGAGTCAGCCAAGGTCCACAGAAAGTATCCAAGTAGCTTTCATATTTTCCAAGAAAATTGTTACAGGTTATGTATTAACTTGTCCTCAGAAGAAGGTTTACCTGGACTCAAGTTCAGAAATTTAAGTCATGTATTCTTTTTCTTGCTATTAAAGAATTATCTGCCAGTCCAAGAAATCAAAAACTAAATCAATGCTTGCCTAACTTCCCACATAATTAGTTATTTTACTTGGAACGTTATCTGTTGGCTGATAGTTTCAGAATAAATTGTTAGAAAGGCCTTTGAAGTCATGCTTCTCAGTTTAACACTGTTCACAAAGTATTCATTCTCTGCTTGCATTTCCTTCAAAGAAGAAAAAAGAAAACATAACCAGTATATTTAAGTAAAGAGACCCACCATGTCTACCTCACCATCCTCCAATACAGAAAAATATTATGCAACTTATTAAAGAGATCCCACAGGGAGGTATAAGGAAGCATTTGGAATACTCACATTCCCTGTCTGTGCTCAAAATAAATAACCTTTGTATGCACATCATCGGTCTGTTGTGGGTTTGTGGGTAAAATAAATTGGCAATGTTGAGAGTTGGTACATTTTCTTCGACCAAATGTCATGATTAAATATTTGATGCCAAGAATAAGTCAGGAAATTTTTGTTTTCCCCTCTGAATACTTCATTTATAGTACATTTCATGCCCTCTTCTACAGAGCTTTCTGAGGTAAAAACACAACTGTTTTACATGCCCCGCCTTTCAGAAGATCTAATTTTTCCAGCAGCTGAGTGCCATGAACTCCCATTGACTCAGAAGGAGCTCAGGACATCGTGCATCCTCCCAGGCTGGAACCCTCAATGGCTAATGAGCAAAGCCCTCCGAGAGCCGCCCGTCAGCAGCAGCGAGCCTGGCTTTGCCACCCTGCTGCAGGTGCAAGGAGGCCCAGCATTCCCCTCGCCAGTGCTGGCTTTGGGCATGCACAGCTACACAATGGGTTTAGCTCAGTCCAAAAAGGACCAACGGACCCAAAAGCTCTACGGGAAAGGCAGGGAACAACCGCGAAACACGGTGCGAGATGCTACAATGAGGCTTGAGCAGCTTGGTATGCGTGCGCCTCAGGATTTGAGGCCCATTAAAAAAAAGTACTTAAAATAAGGCTAAACATTTAACTTTACCCAACTTTTATACTTGCCTGAGGTATTTCTACATAAAGAAGTGAAAGCATTTCTTTTCCTTTCCTCTGAAAATAATTATGAGCAGCTTCTCAGGGAGCAGGGCAGCGTCAGTAAAAGGTCCCAACCCGACACGTCGGCTGAGGGAGGGAGTGGCAGCCAGACATGCTCTCCTCTGTCACCATAAACTCACATTCTGCTGCCTCACTCTGACCTACCAGAGCTATAAAACAGTGCTTCCTCTCCACTATTTTATTAGCTCACCCCAGGACCGTTGTATTCATAAAACACAAGTATCTTTAAAAGTTAACTCTTGGCGCAACTGATAAGCGAGTGTGAGCACAAGCTCTTAGCTCAGTGCCTTTTCCTGCTCACAGAGACAGAAGTTTTATGGCCTCAGCTGTTGCCGTCCAGCAGGAAGAGCAAAGCTAAGAGAGGAGAGCAGTATCTGAACCATGCAAAGAAGAAAAGCAGCATGTGGCAGTGCTGATAACAGGACAAGGCAAGACCCACTGCAGGCAAAGGGAAGGGACAAAAACATTTTTAGCATGGAGTGGAAATAGGTGATGAACACACACAGGCCTGGCCTTCCTCTGCCTTTCCACAGGAGAGGACAGGCAGGACACCTTTTCCAGCCTTAACACCTCCTTTCTCCAACACCACGACTGAGACTATTTTTCCTGGGCACAAAATCTTCTCCTCAAGAACTTCCAACACACTCCAACCTTGCCCATACTGAAAAACTGAGAAGTGGCATGTCAGAAGAGAATTTTCTCACTAGTGAAGCATTTCTCCTTGCTGTGTCAGAGGTCATATTCTCTAAAAAAGTAACATTTTGTGGTCAAAAAAGCAGGATGAGATTGGTAACTAAGGCTTCTGGATATTTTCTTCTTTTTTTTTTTTGGCATGAACACTGTGTTGACAGATGACAGAGCTGAAGATGGTGCTCTAAGTATATGCAGCTGATGGAAAAGTATGCATTTCTTTCTGAGGAGTCACTGATATTTCACTGCAGTATTCTGTATAACTCACTAGAAGCAATACAACAAGGATAAGAAGTTCAGCAGGTTCATTCTTGCCTATAATTAATGTTTCCTTTTCTGTAACTGTCTCAAAGACTTAAGAGGCAATGCATTAACTGCTTACCTGCAGTAGAAAAATTAACACTATTTGGCAAAGATCTTAGAGTATTACCATTTATCCTTTTACTTCCTTCATCATATAGATCACTCTAGGGATGAAATATAGAGCCAAAAGTCTCATCAAGGTGAGTATTGATGCTGAAACTGCAAACTATGCTTTTTAAAGTGACTTTTGAACTTCCTTTAGTTATCACAATCCAAAAATAAAATGCATTTTATTTTAAACTTCACTGAAGTGCTAGAGAACCCAATAAAAATTTGGGACAGTGAAGGGAAGACAAGGAGAGAACAGGAAATAGTCTGGATAAACAGCTCTTTTAAGTCAGAACTGAAGCATCCATGGGTTAGGCACAAGAACTGCCATTTTAGGTTCCATGCATGATGTATTAAGCACCCACAAGAACCTGGCCTTCCACACAGCTTCCCATAGCATTGCAGGAATCACTGGAGGGCACAGAGTACACCGGGAAGAAAAAGGGTTCCATTTCAATGGCCCCTTCACCATCAGTAGTTATCCCTGCCTCCTTTCTGCCTCCAGCCAGGGCCAACAGGAATGTCAGATAAGGAAAGCTGAGAAGTGCTGCTCATGCCTGGTGGCTGCCGAAGAAGAAAGTGAAGATCTTGTTACAACTAAGAGGAAAGCAGTGCAAAAGGGGACAAAGCAGAAGTTAAAGCAACGGCACATGCACAGATGTATTCACAGGAAAGCTAATGTCTGCAGTCTTGGCTGGTATTTCCTGTCAGCAAAACAGGCTCTGCTACTGCAGACAATCCTGAGAATACTGAAAAAAGCAGCTCCACTGTCAGGGCAATTCCACTAAGTCTCTCTAGTCAGATGGATGCATGGAGCTGGTTCACATCTGCACATGGAGTCTCTTAGCAGCAAGCTGAGCAAGCAGTAAAGTTAACATATATGAGTCATTACAGGAAAATAACTTTTTGACAGCAGCACCATACAAATTGCTTGTCAGCAAGGTCTCAAGGTACTATCTGCAAAAATTAAAAACCTCTTTTGGCTTATTTGTCCCACCGGAATGAGAACAACCTAATTTAATTCAAACTTGAAGCACTTAAGCTCTTCTTTAGTCCCTTAATGCGCTGCTTCTAACATTGAGAACATGTTCCTTGGGGAGATCGGAAAAGGATTAAATTCCTGGCATCTCAATACCACTAATCCTGATTCCATTTTCAATACAGCCCTAATTCTGCCATGTTTACCAAGACTAAATTCTTTTATTAAGACTCCAGTTTGGCATGCAGGACACAATACATTTATTGTTGGCTTAAGGTTAGAAACAACAACAGAAACAGAAGACTGGGTTCTGCAATGTCTGGTAATCATAGTAATCATCTACTCCAGCCCTTCTTCATCATCAGTTAATACAACAGTATTTCTGCTGCCTCTTTCCCTGACTGAACAGCCTAACAGATCAATACCATCACAAAAAGTGAAGTTTGTAAGTGAAACTGGTCATGTTACAGGACCTCCTGAGTTTTTCAGCTTAGTTTCTACTGTGATCCACTTTGTTTGTGCGGAGACCATTTTAAATGTAAACATTTCTATCTGGAGGAAACACAGCTTTTTTGGTGGTTTGGTTTCTTTGCATGTTGTCCTAAAAATGACATAAAAGAAAAAAATAATTATATGTGATTCTGGTAACAAGTGAAGCTCTCATTTGCTTTGCCTATAAAACTAGTTAAAAGCACATTGGTCTGAAATACCAGCTTTATGCTGGCGGCAAACACACAACCCTTAAGATACACAGTCCTACCAGAAACATCAATGAAAGGAAGCTGCCTCTGAACAAAGCCTCACAAACTGTCTCTGTAAACAGACAGATTACTCTTCTGTATTTTTATAAAAAGCCGACTTCCACAGAACGCCTGCAAAATAACTTTTTGGGCCAAGTATGGAATTCAAAACAGCTCCTACTGAGACACTGTGTGCCTATGAACTTACAAGGTTACCATACACACTATCAGCTTGTTTTGCAGTGGTTATATGAGACATTTCAAAAACAGGCCTTCCAACAAGTGCTGCTGTGCCCGTTTAACTTGCTGCAGCTGAAAGCACCCACAGTAAAATACAGCTGGAAACGTGCACCAAGGCTCGGCACTGGATATTTTAGATAAGTTCACAGGAAGCATAAAATAAAATGACCTATCTGTAGGATTTTATCTGCCACACAGACTGAGTCACATTCCACACGTTTTAAACCTGGAAGCTTTAAAAACAGCCCTGTTTGTTTCTTGATGTTAACAGTCTGAGCTTTGCTGTGGGAATGCACTAAGACACGGACCAGTTCAATAAGAACAGCCCCGCAAGGCAGCAGCTTGCAGGTGTCTCCACACCTAAAAAAGCGTGGAGAGGCTAAAGTGTGGAAGTGTGGAAGGCTGCCCTGGGGGCCACATGTGCAATCCCAGGGATGGGGGCTCAGGGCTCTGCCCTAGCTGCTGCTGGGCCCAAGGACACAGCAATTCCCAGCTTTCAGATAAATCCCAACAGAGAACTGACAGCCACAGGGTCACACCATTCTGCTGCCAGCACAGGAAGTCCTGTCCTGTGAGCATCACCCTCAGATGCTCATTTTGCAAAGCAAAGGCACAGGTTTTTCAAATGAATGACGATACATCCTTTTCCATGCATCTGTACACATCTTACACTCAAACTACTCATCAGAAATACCATAATTTCTGAAGAATGAGTTCGTTCTTTATTTTAAAGCAATTTTCTACTGTTGTAGCTACACCAGTGGAAATCGTAACTCTAAACCTTCAAGTCCAATGGTTTTAAGGAGAAATGTCTCTAGCTCAATTCTTATTCTGTGCAGGTTACAGTAAGTACTTCAAAATTATTTTTTACAGGGCTGCTAAAAGCTCTGCTGCAAAGTCCCAAGTTTCCACATAGTCTACATCTTCAAAGGTAACTGTAGATGATTATACCACAGTCATCTGGGGTTAATGCTATGCATAAACAAGATATTAAAACCTGACTCTTGTTTAGACTGGTTACAAGGAAGAACATTTTTCAGCTCTGTTGTAGTAGATGAGAAACACAATATAAACAACAGTAGAAGGTTTATGCTGATATTTTCCTAGGTTACGATCACAAGAACGAAGGAAGACAGAAGGGTAACAAGCCGACAAGAAAGCATACCTCTTAAGAAAATACACCTGTTATTTAAGCTAGAAAGATATTATGGATGCAGTCTCAGTAAAAACAATTTAAAGGACAATCTTTAAGCTCTTTGAAACTCCTGCCTTTCTTTCCTATAGTGATACTTTTAATTTCAAACTCACAAGCTGGACCAGCGTAGATATTAATCACAGAACAGGCAGTGCTGGTTGTCTTTTGATCAGCACAAGATCTTCTACTTTCAATAGGATGTTTGGAGCACTGAGCCAGACTAACTTGGAGAGCAAGTAATACCCTATTTTCCATTCCCAAAATCACAGCAGCAGGGAGATGGCAGGGCCAGACACACTGAGCAGGGATGGACATGAGAGGATTATGGAGAGGGAACTCTGGCACCACTCCTGCCAGCTGCCAGTGGGAACTTCAACATCCCACTTCTCTCATAGCCCTGTGTCCTCTCTGTTCCTCACCCTCAGGTCACAGACAAAACTTAGATGGCACAACCGTGACCATGAGGAAGAGAAATAAAAGCATACCCTGTAGCTGACAGAGCCCTGTCAGCGAAATCTCTGGTATATATAACGCTGTACTAACAAAACTCAGCCACATTCGGCAGCGGTTCCTCTAGTGCAGCTTTCCCTCTGTATGCATGGGGACATAATTACGGAGGTAAATACACCAGAGAAGAAAACAAACACAAGCAGCAAAAAGCAGATTCTCTTAGTCAGCAATCACAGGAATTATGCTGGTTTATGGCACTTTGAGAATAGGAATGATGCAGAAAGATGGGGCAGCAAGATAGGCCATGAACTGACACAGCAACGTGGGACTGCCGGTGCCTCTGGCAGCGTGCAGGAGGGGCCACCTCATTTCTGGTGGACCCCAGCAGGGAGTAAGGGACAAAGAGTGCCACCAGTCTGGAGTCCTTGAAGCCACTCGATGCCCAGATACAGCCTGTCTGTCCCCTCACTGTGATCAACCCAGAAAGCAAAAAGGAGCAGCAATGCTGCTTCTCTGAGAGCTGCCCAAAAACATCAGCTGGAGACACCAGAAAGTGCCCTCAGAGAACACTGGATGCCAAAGCAAGGCTGTCTTTTGATTCTCCTCAAGATTTCTGTGAGAAAGGAAATTAATATTTGTTCAGGGGGTTTTGAAGCAAAAATATGAAATTATGCCTGTGCTGAAGCAAACACTCCAGGTTATGTCTTGGGGGAGAAAAGGAACAGCACCAGTGTTAGTTTTCATAGATACGTGCCAAAAGCTCTCAGTAGTATGTTTCAGATCATCTTTCCAAGCATGGATCTGAACACCTCTGCTCTCCAGCATGTGTCCCTCTGGTTACTGGGGCTGTGGCAACAACCCAAGAGGAATGAACAGCGGCACTGGGGCTGCAAGACCCTGAGGGCTCCAGTTCACAATAATTCATTTGGCAGAACTGCCCTCATCTGTAGACATCAGACTTCCAGATCAGTAGCAAGGATTAATCCATTGAAAACACAGACATTGCTTCCAAACACAGGATTGCTTCGCCAATGATCAAAGAAAGGAAACATTCTGGGCAGTATTTAATATGCATACACACACATTTTTAGGAATCAACACATTCCATCGCTGTAATTTTTATTTTTTTTTCAACACAAGGTAGCACTCAGTTCTTCCTGTGTTTTACTGGCACATTAACGTTATCAGTCACACTGAAATCCATGGGAACCACAAAGTTAAAGAATCAAAGAAACCCAAAATCAGTTTTGAGTTGTAAATTATAGGTTCCTTGAGTGCAGCAATGCCAATTCACCACCAAAAAAACAGCCACTGAATGGCAGCGGAGAACTGAGAAGCTGCACCCAGACAAATCAGCCAGAGGGTGATGGGAAACCACAAGATTAGGTTAAACACCAAACTCTGCTCCAAGGAGCATTTACATAAATGACAAAAACAGAAAGAAAGCTACTGTGTTAGCTTTGTATCTGTTTTATTTTTTTTTGTCCTTGTAAACTGGACCCACAGTTACCAGAAGAGATTGGAAAAGACATAGTTTCTGAAAGTAGAAACAGTATTTTTGGAAGAAAATGTGCAGGACAATTTCTACCCTTCCTCTGCTCAGACTTACCAAAAAAATGAAGAAAAACAAAGTACAAAAAAAAAACAAAAACAACAGATAAAGATGCCAAGAGAGTTACAAAAACATGATCCATTTCTGCTGCAGAAAAATCCTCACAGTCAAGCTATAGAATACATCCTGAAATATTAGTTTTGGGACATCCACCAGAAAGAGAGAGAAAAAAAAATAATAATTAAAAAAAAAAAGACCCATGGGAGTATTATGCCAGTAAGCATAGTTTTCCATCAAGAAAATGTTTCCATTTCCCATCAAGAAATTTAAAAAAAAACAACTTTGAGGGCAGAATATCATTAACCAACAACAGGAAGGACAACAAATGCATCACTGTTTTCACAAGGCAAGCTGAGATACAGTCAGGATTAAATTATGATTCATCTTCTCCAGCACAGCAAAGTTTACTAGAAACTGTGAAATACCAAAAAAACCCTCACTTCTTAATAGTAATTGTTCATCACGCAGCCTGACTCCAGAAGCCTAAGGTTTAAGTCCTCTGTGGAAGTCCTGTCAAGAGTATTGAAGGTCAGAGGTGGTTGCACCTTCCCTGTTGCAGTTTTTGTGCAACCATGGTCATTTGCTCCCAAACTGAATGACCTATGCTGTAATATGTAGATGTTATCGTCATGCTCTTCATTAGTCATCCATTCATTTGGAAAACTTATTTTATCATGTACCTGTATTTCACTGCATGTAAATGGGCAGACGCTGTAGGAACGCAAGCACTTTTAAAGTGCCAAGGCAGAGGATAATGCCGATTTTTTCTAAGAGGTTTCTTTCCTCATCTGGTCCCAACATTCATTTTACTGTACAGAAGAGTCAAAATCTCTTAGTGAAAGCATGCATCTGTGGCCAGCATCAACACACATACCCGAAAGGCAACGTGAACAGTGCATTTAAAGAGTTGAGCCTGTAAGTGCAAAAACATCACAGGTATGTTACACAGACCCAGGAAGTTTTAAGGCAGCGCTGCTGCTTCATTCCCATATATTGACATGAGGTTACGTGGAGCAGCCACAGCTGTTTGGGGACCCTGAAATGCTGCCATGTGTGACTGCATGGTGCCTACTTGAGCGTGCTGCTCTCAGGGCAGAGGAGATAAGAGGCATCACATTTCTTCCTACAGCTACAGGAAGACAGAGCTAAAGCTGCCTTGGTGCCCCAACCCCCAATCAGCCTGTAATTTTCAGAAAGGGAAGGGATTAACTGGTTCTGGGTTCACAGAGTGCCCGGTACCCAAGGTGATGATTAGAACTGGCTTTGTTAGAGAAAACAACAATTTAGGAAGGCAAGTGGTTTGCAGAAAACATCTTGGGTCAAGTTGGTTTTGCTTTAGCTGAGCCCACACTGCTGATCCCCTGGGCATCATGTTCCTCCCTCACTGTGCCTGCTCTGCCAAGAGCAGGGACTGGGGAATGGGAACTGTCAGAACATTGGAAGTTTTTATCCAGCTGCTGATCAGGAACCTCAAAATCCATTCATCCAATGTGCCTAAACCAAGCAGACCAACTGAAGACACGGAAGACATGTTTCATTATTACAATTCCTTAATATATAGTTCAAACAGCTTTAGTATTCCCCAATTTATGGAGACCAAGAAGGAAAACAGAGAACTGACCTTCAGAAAATGGATGGAGAGAAAAACACGTGAATCTAAACTATTCACAAAAGAAATACTGTTTAGTTCTCCACTTTACAAATATGATTTTTTTTTAAACACTTTGTTATTGAGCCCAAGACTTTATGTTGGCTTGGACTTCATTCTGTTTCTGTATTAGCAGAGATTTTTCCCTCTCTTCTGCATACAGCTAAACAGTATTGCTTTTATTTCACTGAAATATGTAACCAGATCTTTATCTATGCCTCGGTTATCAAGGTTTAGTTTACTAGGAATAAGGAGTTGGCTAATGCCCTAATACTGTATTACCAGTGTGATTAAATACCAACACAACTAGTGCCCCAAAAGCCATATGCACAGAACAGGCTTTGTTGCAGCATCTTTCAAAAGTAGGACATCCTTTGAGCTCACTACACAGGCTCTGAGAGGTCATAAACCCATGAAAACAGCACAGAAACTCAGCTTATCTAGCCAGACAGGGATTTTTTTAGTATATTTTATCTCCCCCCCTCCCCCTTCCCCAACAATTGCTTGGAACTACTACTTGGATTACCAAAGAGAACAAGCCAGTGAAACACTGCATAAAAAAGTTTGGGACAGCTGGCATACCAGGTCCAAAAGGATACAATTTGCATGTTACGAGCACATCCCCATCAAGGAGAAAAAAAAAAAAAATGAGTCAACATAAAAACTAAATCTCAGGTGAAGATTAAAGGGTATTTATATCAGCTCTGGAAGCAAAAATTTCAAAAAACAGTGCTTTCTTTTGTGTGCAAGTCATACCACAGCTAGATACTACTTAAAAGAAAACTCTAACACCAGCAGCCAGGGGAAAAAAAAAAAAAAAAAGGATAAAAAGAAAAAGGCACAGCAACATAAAAAATACTCGTATGCCAGGCTAGGTATTTCACAATACATTTCTAAATAAGAAAACCTTATGAAAGGAAGTCTGGAAGTGACTGCAACAGTCACTGAGTCAGTCCATTTCCTTAAGGTACAACATGAGAGAGAGGTTTTACCCCTGTCCTCATTCCTGCCAGTGCAGAGCACTATGGAGCACACACACTAAGTTCAAATCCTCCAGCACCTCCTGTGTGCAGCACAGATTTACCCAGCACAGGCTGGGAACATCCCTGTCCCCTTGGTGCTGCTCCTGGTGCAGTTGGGCAGGACTCTCAGACCTCGTGCTCCTCCCAAAGCCAGGCTGAGCACGACTTCTTCATGATGCTATCAACTTCAGGCAATTCCTTCCAAAGGGGGCCCACCAAACAGACCAGTCTGTGTCTGGGGAAAATGGGTGCCTCTCTAGGCAGATTCACCTGCTACCTCAAACTGCTGTGTTCAAAACCACACACACACAGATCCAGGGAATATTACAATGATTTGGCTTGTGAGCACGTATTCCAGCACTCCTGATGCCACTAATGATGTGGAGCCTTCCAGGAGAAACTTTTGCTGTATTTCATTTGATGGTTTATCTGTCCTCCATGATCAGAATTCCTCCTCTCTCCACCACACACAGCAAGGTCTCTTTTACCTTTGCCCTTTGCTGACCACCAGTCCTGCCAGAGAGCACAACCAGTGCCCTGCCTGGGGGAGCAACACAAGATAACACTGAGAAAAACCTCAAAAGCCTTGATAACGAAGGGTTTGCTTACCAGATGCTCTAATGCATAAGTCAACGACATCCAGAATAGTTTATTCCTGGCTTTCTGTGATTGACAGGACAAGCTAATAGTTCTAGAATTCTGTTTTCTTCACCGGACAAAAGATGCCATAGGTTTGCTTAAAAGAACACTAAAAAAATTGTGAAGAAGTACAAGTTACAGATGTTGAGTTGGCTGCTCCTTATGTTGCCCATGAATATATAAAGAGCCTAAGGGAGATTGCTAGGAAAAAAATCAGAAGGCAACACTTCATTGGATTCCTAATATTCAGCATATCAACTAAAAATGAATCAACTTTTGCAGAGCCCATTTCTCCAAGGCATCTTGACAGACGGTGTAGGGCAAAACACAAATAGTTCACCTCGGTATTTTCAGGTGAACTGAAAATTCAGTGTAGCACCAGGCAGAGAGCACCCTTGCTTTCCAGAAGCTGACAGCTTGGCACAGGCTCCTTCCAGCCCATCTTCTTGCTGCTGAGGCAGCTGCACTTCGGTGCTGGCTCCTTTTACCTTTCCTGGCAGGGCCACTCCGGAGTCACCCCGTCTCGTCTGGCAGCTCTTTGGCAGAGCTCTGATCATCTCCAGCGGGTTAAAAGGTCAGCTGAGTAAATCTGCTTAAGGCAGAGCCCGGCAGGCAGGGATCACAACAAGGACATCCAGCACAGCCACTGCTAATGTGGCTTCACCGCCCCGGGTCTGCAAAGCGCTGGAGCGGGAGAGGAAACACCCTGGGCACAGAGGGAAGAGAGCATCCAGCTCTGACAAACCGCGTGACTGCACAGGCACAGACCCTTCCGGGGTTAAACACAATAAATACAACGTCCTTGCACTCGCAGTCAGAAACCCCAGATTTTAGCAACAGCTACCAACATAAACACCAGGTGGCTTTCTCCCCTTTCTTGCCTACGTCCTGTTTTTCTCTGTGCGTGAGGCTGCACGCACTGGCACATCTCACAGCTGAAAGCTGACAATTTTACTGCTGGAAGTTCAATCAAAAGCGATAAGAACATCATCTAGAATACAGGCTTAGAGGAGAAAAGAAACATGTAAAGGCAAAGAAACTGAACGAGCGATTAAAGTACAATTTTGGTGGAAGAAAGAAGAACCTTTGGCCCAACTCTTGCTGCCACTCTGACACTTTCTGACAGACGTTCACAACAGCCTTGTGTGACGCTGACCAAAACCTCCAAGTCACAGTATCATAAGTGAAATTTTTAAACATGCTACACAAGCAAAAAGCTCAGCTGTCTCCACCTCCCCTGAGCATTGGCAAGGCTATCATCGCAGTGCCACTGGTGTAAAACAAACCCAGTCATCTGCCATTGCACCACGGAGAAGATGGCTCTGCTGAGAACGGGGGAGGGACCGCACCTGCCGGGGCGTGCCAAGCGAAACTCGCCATCAGCACAGCACATGACTAAGCACATATTGCCTATGCCAGCAGCCAGCCACCCAGCTGAAATAAAGGTAATTTCTCCTTACCTCCCCCCTCCCACCCATCGGTGAATACGGGAAAGCCAGAGCATTGCAAATGAAGTTTGAAAAGCCTTACGAATAAAAAAATAGAAGCCCAACATATCACAAGATGCAAAGCAATTCTTCACCCAGGACAGTGACTACAAATACTCTTTTTAAGATTAAACTTTATCAAGTAAGAATATCAGAAATATCAGAAATGTGGATCCCATTGCCAAAAACAGACAGGGAATGCACTTAACGGAGACTCTCCATGTGAATACAGATCTGTTTGATAATTAAATAATTAATGTAAATGTTACCTTTTTTCTCTTCATTCAAATTGTAAGAGGCAATATTTACATTGCCAATACTAGTTTCTAGTGATGAGGTCCAAAATAATCTATTAGTTTTCATTTTAAATTCCCCAGACCTGGCAGGAAAAAGCTCTCACTCCTCTCGATATTGTTCCCGAAGAAGTCAGAACCATCATTATAATCATAATAGAATCATCAGCCAAAAGGAAAAAAACACTATTTAACTTCACCTTCTCCTCCAAAATTAAATGGAACACTTATTTCAGCCCCGTGACTGGCAAAATAGCCCAACTAAATACTATACAACAGCCAAACCCCAAAAGAAATGTAGAAAATTTGGATTCAAAACACGAGGTGCTTCTTAGTATGACAAAGGAGTACTTTTTTTTCATTAGAGAAACAGTCATTAAAATGAGATGTAGTGATGACTTCCATAAACTCATCAGAAGCCTTGATCACAACCTTATAATGCTCTTGAAACCTAGCAGGAAAGTTGGGCAAAGTCATGAACTAAGCTGGCTTTGTAGAAGTCCCAGTAACTCCCTCTTGCCCACACTGTCAATAAATTTTGCATATGGGTTGGCCTACTGGCTGGATAACAACTGATTAGGCAGAGAGACAAGAAAAACCCTGCCAGCCTTTGCTAATTCCATAGTGCAAATAAAACTGAAAACTAATGGATCACATTCTTTGTTCACTAGAACTTTTAAAGCAAAAAAAGCCATGTGATATATCTGCATTATTATTTACCTCTAAATTAAATCTTGTGTGCAAATGTAAATCTGCGATACTATGTGCGTCATTCCTGGATTTATCTTGGAAATTAATGAACTGAGAGAGACACTCAGATACTTACACAGCTGGTTTTCAGAAGCCAGTGTTTGTAATTCTATTGGCTTGAGATTTCAAACGAGCCAAATTGCCTCATAAACACGTATCCTATCAAGTTCTGGGTAAGAATCCGCAAAACTTTATGACAAAAGGCAGAAGTTTCATATTGACACTGCTTTGCAGAACTGCCTGACCATCTGAAGGATGCATACAGGTGCTGCCTTAGGAAAAGTTGAGTCAAGAAACTCTGTTAAACACAGCATTAAGTTATTCATGTATTTTACTGAGTGTCAGGCAGAGCCTTGGACTAACCTCTGTAAGGGAAGAGTAATGTGAACAACACACAAAAATATCTCACCTTGCTCTGAAACAGCCATATAGTTATTTTTGGTCTCTATTAATGCTCAATTAACAAAACAATTGGGAGACATGCTTTGATTCCATAACTGAGTTTGAAGATGCTTCTTCACACAAGTTACTAATACCATCAATCATTAAGTCAGGTAGTAACTGAAGGAGTAGCTATTATAGACAGGTGTGGTGGTCTATATCTAAATGCATAAATAGGATCTCAAGATGTCAAGCTTCTGCAGTTGTCACAAAATAGCATCAGAAATTCTGCTGGAGCCCTCTAAGAGCGTGCACTCAGCAATGCTGGAGCCCTCTGTGTGAATGTATTCAGCAAGCAATCACAACTCTTTCCTCAGTCAAAAAGAAAACAGAGAGAGATAATAACACTGCCCTTTACATTTTTGCATAGGTGAGATAAAAGCCTCATGGCCCTCCTTTCCCACATAAATACACAGAGGTGAACGCTCCACTGTGACTTTTCATTCCCAGGTGGGAAGAAAACCCAGAGAGAAGCCCTTCTCTCTGAGTGAGGGGCCAGCACCCAGCTCTGCCAAGCTCCCAGTGCCTGACACTGCTGCTGGTGCCTGTGCCAGCACCTGTGCACCACATCTCCCTCCCGGGACTGCCAGCCCCAGGACACCCTAACTCTGCTCTGAAGCACAACCCTGCCCTGTCTGAGGTCAGCATCTCGCTGAGTCCCCCTCCAGGGGAGAACTGATGCTCCCAGAGGAATAACACTGTTCCCCTCTGTTCTGTTCTATCTTTAACCTGAAAATTGATATGTGAAGCAGTCATCAGAATGACACCATGGGGGATACTAAAGGCAGTTTTTCCCCCATGACGTGTACAAAGCTGGCCTGGTGAACATTAACCTATTTTCCTGTCTGCTTATCTAAGCATCCCAGCTACAGCATAAGATGTGTCACTCCTTGGTTGTGCCTCCCTGCACTGTGCAGAGCAGCTCTGCAGTAGGTGCTGGGGAGTGCTGCAGCTGCAGCTCGTGTACCTACACCCAGATATATCCCAGGTACCCAGGACAAGGCCCTGCTAGCACATCAGTCAACATGAGCACATTGTCTCCAATTCCCTCTGCCACACAGGGTTATTTACACACCCTGGCACACAGCGTGCCTCTGTGCCAGGGCAGCATCCCACAGTGCTGTGTGGAACTGCAGGCAACACTCACACCAACGCCCACCCCTCGACACTTGCACGAGGAAGCAGGTCACAAACGGAGTAATACCCACTCTGTGCACTGAAAAACGTGTGCCATTCATTTCCAGGAAATAAAGTGACCGCCCTAGCCCTTCTTCCCTCTCACACACATCTCCCCAACAGAACAGAAAGATGGTTTCTTTTGTCTGAACAGGTTCACTGTGATGTATTTAGCTCTTTACACGAGCCTTACTCTTCCTAATGCATTTTTGGGACACCTAATGTTGACTTGGTGCAAAGGCAGAGTTTCAGAGAGTAAGTACAGCAAGAGATATTTGATTACATCCACAAACTCAGTTTTTGCATGCACCAATAGCTCTTATTTATGGAGCTTGTGTCCAAGCCTTAACCATGTGCATGTTTCTGACATTCATTCAACCACATTAATGTTCTGAACAGAAATATTGTACACAGAGGCGTCAGATGTTACTTTTAAAAATCCATAGACAGAAATGGGAGGAACCTACACTCTTCACTCATACTCTGAAATCTTAAAAATGGCTCCAGACTTCAATATTCTTCTGTCCCTACAGCCATGTAGTTACTGCAATGATTCTCTGAACTGACAGAGACAGTTGGCTGCATAGGCGACAACCATAGGAATTTGCAACACTCAGTGAAAGGGGAAAATCAGATACCAAGCAGAAGGCCAGATCAGATCTGAATGAGAAGTCTTTCACATAAATTATCCAAGCCCAAATATCACATTCCAGCACAAGTTCTTTGAGTTCACCTGGGATGGAAATGAGACCCAGAGAAGTAAGCTCTTGTGTCAGGATGCTCACTCCTTTACTGCCTCTGAAAGGAGAAAAGCAATGGCAATTCAAGTGCACAAGAAGATCCTGTGTCTGACCCACAGCTGGGGTCAATGATGACATGGGGTTGATTAGCACTGACTGCATATTTACCACCACGAAGTCAAGCCCAACACAAGCCCCGTTTTTTCTTCTAATCAGCTCAGATTGCTATTTTAAATTATTCCCCAGGTCAGTGCAAGGTGCCATAAAGATAATCAATAAAACCCAGACTGATAACAAGCACATACAATAGGTGAACCTGCATGAAAGGAGGTCAAACTATGAATAAGCAGAAACCAAAAAGTACCCAGTATCTTGTAAAGTTCTTGTTTAACCAGAGGGTTTCCTCAGCTAGACAGGGTGTCAGCAGAGAACACTGCATTCCATTCTGAATTCCTTCCTTTGCTTTCAGCAACTGCCTTCAGAGCCTGCATTTGTTTCTGTAAATCCTCCTGTGCTGCTCCCTGTGTGCATGAGTTTAGAGGGCAAGGGTATTGCACATCCCTGACACCACTAACAGATGGAGCTCACCTCAGCCAATAACACAGATTATGGTCTTTGCAATACACTCTTATCCGATTACACACAAAAAAGAATTTCACTATCTGCCAAACATGAGTCTTTTCAAAGAGAGGGGGAAATTTGTCTTCTGCTCCACCTTCTGCTTTGCTGTTTACAAAACTGTTCATATTTTTTTTGCTGGACTCCATCATAAATGATTTGCACGTCATAGGCTAGGAAAACAAATCTTGGAAGATTTAAAAGCCTTCCAGTTAGCAACAGGAGCCACCTATTCAGGTAAGAAAATGACAAAATATGTTATCAGAATCAGGTATTTTAATGTCCATAGTCTCCTAAAAGTAACACTATATAATAAAAATATCATGGTTCCAGTGTCTCACCACCCCCACAGCAAAGAATTTCTTCCTGATAGCTAATCTAATCCTTCCCTCTTTCAGTTTAAAGCCATTACCCCTTGTCCTATCACTACCTGCCCTTGTAAAAGGTCCCTCTCCAGCTCTCTTATAGCCCCTTTTGGTACTGAAAGGGTGGTCTAAGGTCTGTTGAATTACCATAAGACTATTTAAAGTTGATTACAAAGCATCCCTGCTTACTCCCAACAAAAATTTCACATGGCTTCAGAAATTCTATTTTGATGCTCGGTTATGGCAGCAATAGAGAACAATGAACTGTAGCACCCCTTTGGGCACTACTGCAGTCTAAACAGGCAATAAGCTGCAAGCTTAAAAGGTCTGAGAAGGATTTATCATGGACTAATGGATCCAAAGAAACTGCTTTTGAGGAAGCCAAAACTCCACAAACACACAGTGCCAGGAACAGTCATTTTAAAAACGAATTTTATGTAATTCACACTGAATTGCTAATGTCTCCTTGGGTACATTCCCCTTGAATGCAGCAATTGGAGAAACTGCTGCCATCACTTCTCCAGAGCATGGCAGAGGAGATGCCAGAGCCAAGAACAAAAGTTTAAATCTAGTCCACGTATTTCCATCACTCAATTCCATAAACCACCTGCCTCACAGGTTTTGCCATCACAGCTTTAGGGGGCCAAAAGCAAAAAGAAACAAACCCAAGTTTCCTCCTAATTACATCAGTGTAACTGGCACAATGAAATAAGAACAATCAGAATTTAACTAAATATAAGCTATGGCAGCAGTGTCTTCTAATTTGTGTTGTGGTACCACCTACTTTTCCCAACACAGAATGGGTTGCTCTTGTTCCTCTCACCACACAGTAAATTGCCTAGAAAAATTTGGAGTAGATAATAAACCCCCTGAAAACAACCCCCACTGAACACAGGGTTACCAATCCAAAGCAGAAAGAGGGCTTGATAGCACACAGAGCTCAAATTAAGGGACAAGTCAAAATTTTTTTCCTTTCATGGAACTAGGAGTCTAAAGATAATTTTGGGGAAGTTTTTACTCGCTTGTAAACGTAACTATGCATACATGAAAGAGTTAGTCATCTTCTCCAGGTCAAAAATAAACACAGCAATTTCCAGAATGTGTCACAATACAATATTAACAGCCTATCCTCACAGTCACTGAATCAGTGGACACTTAATAGCCTTAATTTAGAATATCTATATTTTCCAGAATCAGTCTAATGTACCCTGAACTACTAATACCACTTCTGAAAGAGACAGTTTGCTGTATAAACACCTCTAAAACAGGTCCCAGTGATGAGAAACAAGCAGTGTGCCCTCCCTGCACAGCTGAGCTGCCAGACACAGAGCAGAGGCTGCACTTTCCAAGTTCATGGCCTCCTCACACAGAGCGAGCTTGAACAGGAAAGGTGCAGCCAAGAATTTGCTCACAAACAAAATGCACACACCAGATTCCCATTATACAGGTACACATCTATTACAGAGATGCATGCAAGCCATGCTGCCAGCACAGACACAGAAAACAACCCCTCAGCCTTTCTTGTAGCTCCTTGGCTCCAGATCCAACATGTGAGCAAGCTGAGAAAATGGAAGGACCATTGGGAGGCAGATCTCAGCTTCAGACACCTGAAACTGTCTTCATTTTAAGGGAATCAAAACACACCATGCCCTTAAGAAGCAAAGCCTCTTCCACTAGGAAAGAGAGCTTTTCTGCTGACACCAGGGGAATCAGAGCGCGGTGAAGGAAGAGAAAAGGCTTACCAAGCACTCACAGCAAATGTCACAGCCACGTGGAAGAGTCCCAGTGGGAAACATACAGCATTTCAAAGTTTTCCCTTGAGTTTTCAAGACGCTAATTATAAAATACCAGAGCAGCGAGACAACTGGAACAGATACAATATATGTGCTAAAAGAGGTGAAAGACTTAAAGCATACTCGTGGGGAGAAACTGGAGAGCAATCACCTCTCCTGTTTTATGGTTTCTTACACTTAAAGAACATCTCCAGCCAAAACATAGGCTCTCTCCTATGTTACCTCCACAAGGAACGGGATATCGACAGGAAACTAGAAAACCCTGCTTCAGCATACCTCAGTAAAAACAAAACCTTTTCAGATCATAGTCTAGATCCTAGGCAAAACTGAAAGAATTCTGATCTCCCCACGAACAGCACCACCCTGATGTCAGAGATCTGGTAATGCTATTACAACTCCAGAGCAACATTGAGGCAATTAGCTAAAAACAAACAAAAAAGAAATTCAGAGTAAAACAGCGATGACTTCCCATTTCTGTATGCTTTTCTTTATACTAATTTGTTACGGATTCACCTGATTTTACAGACAGGGCAGGAGAAGTCACAACACTTGCTGCAGACCACACGGCAAGAGGAAGCGGAATGAAGCATGCTTCGGTTTCCCTTCAGAACTTCATTTCTCCACCACACACTCTAAGATGCATCTGCAGTACTTTTTCCTAGTACCACGAAGAGAACAGCACTAACAAACATCAAACAGCGTTTTAAAAGGTGTATTTGTTAGGTACCGACACTGCAGGTCTGTTTAGCACAGGGAAGAAAAATGCTGCAGCAACAATGCTGAAGAAGAGAACTGAATCAAACGTGCGAGTCAAATGCCGTGTCACAAAGCAGCCTCCCAGCACGCAAACCCGCAGCACAGAGGAACCAAGACGTAGGGAAAGGATCGAGAATTTAGCAACGCCACGTTTTAGGTGAAAAAGCCCACGGTGCTGGCGCTGTAAGGCAGGGTGTCCACTCACATCAGCTGACTTACGGATACCGATGTCCTCCGGTGTGTGTTGGTGGTGCCCCCACCATCATCCCAGCCCTCTGCTATTGCCACTACAGGCTCTGTTATCTGCCCGACGGGGAGGCAGCAGCGATAAGGAGGAGGTGGGGCAAGATTCAAGACAGGGGAGTAAAGTGGCTAATTACTCCTTTGAGCAGCAAGTAAAACGGTCAAGAAGATACATTTTATATTCCAAAGCTTGTATTTTCAAGCAGAGAACTGTACATTTGTATGTTTTCTCTATTTCTAAAGAAAAAGAAGTGAAACATGACAAAAACTGGGATTGATGTAAGATTCAGGCAGAGTAAGATTTAAGACCAGGGAAATGCTGAGAGTTGTGTCAACACAGTTTTAATTCTTAAAACCTTTACTGACCTCATAATACACAGAGGAAAACTGTGTAATATCTCTAGAATTAGAAGCAAAAGTCAGTTGCTGCTTCAGTGCAATTTCTTAGATGCATCCTCCAGAAAGGATAAACCCTGCTGTTTTTAGAGAAACACCCAGACACCTCAAACTAAGCATAAGCGGGCATGCACTCACTTAGAGTGCCTGTGTCAATAATAACAGATATGAATTCCAGTTTGGTTGTCAGATAATCTGTTTTCCACCCATGTAATATAATTAAAATAAAGTGGCAAAATGAGGGAAGCAAGATGCCCTCTTTTCTCCCAGATCAAGGCACTTCGTGAGCATCAATTAGATGTTAATGTCCCTGGGAGGCAAGCGTGACAAGTCTTATTAAGCCATTTTAAAGATTAGGACACTGAGTCACAGAAAGATTAAGAACTTCCTCAAAACCAAAAGCAGTGTCAGAGGGGGGGGGGGGGGGAGGGCCACNAAAAATAAAATCCACGCTCGCACGAGATTTCCTGGCCATGCCAACATGCCTCCGTTTTGACCTGCAAGGGACCGTCTTTAGATACAGGAATGCAGTCCCATTTCCAGGCTCAGATCTCATTTTGGCTGTAGGCAGGAAAAAGGTTGCCAATTGTAAACAGTTTTTAAAGTCGACAGAGACCTCCAGATCATCTTCAATAAGCCTGAGAGAGAACTTAAAACTTTTTTATTCCGGCTTCAACCTTACAGGCGTAGGGGCAAATAAATCTACAATCACCAGTCCACGAGCCAGCTATCTTAATTCAAGTCACATGCTGAATTTACACGTGAAAAACGGAGTGAACACAAGACCATCACTATCACAGGTTAACAAACACTTCAAAGCGCACAGAGAAACTTACCAGATGCCATCCTCAACTAGCCCAAAAGGCGGGCAGAGAAGGATGTTACGTTGATTAACACACTCATTAGAACGCGTCCAAACTAATAGCCCACTCCAGTGTTGTAACACGTTTGGAAAGGCTCGGCTTAATCGCGAGGTACGCAAGGAGAGGAAAGATTGACTTTTCCTGCGTGACCATCCCAGCCAGGGCGGCGTCACCGCCCGCGAGGGCTCCGGGAGCCCCGCGCCCGGACTCAGCCTGGCTCGGCTCCGCACTGCCCGGCTCGGTTCGGCTCGCACTGCCCGGCTCGGTTCGGCTCGCACTGCCCGGCTCGGTTCGGCTCGCACTGCCCGGCTCGGCTCAGCTCGCACTGCCCGGCTCGGCTCCGCACTGCCCGGCTCGGTTCGGCTGGCACTGCCCGGCTCGGTTCGGCTCGCACTGCCCGGCTCGGCTCAGCTCGCACTGCCCGGCTCCGCACTGCCCGGCTCGGCTCGGCTCGCATTGCCCGGCTCCGCACTGCCCGGCTCGGCTCGGCTCGCATTGCCCGGCTCCGCACTGCCCGGCTCGGCTCGGCTCGCATTGCCCGGCTCCGCACTGCCCGGCTCGGCTCGGCTCGCATTGCCCGGCTCCGCACTGCCCGGCTCGGCTCGGCTCGCATTGCCCGGCTCCGCACTGCCCGGCTCGGCTCGGCTCGCATTGCCCGGCTCCGCACTGCCCGGCTCGGCTCGGCTCGCATTGCCCGGCTCCGCACTGCCCGGCTCGGCTCGGCTCGCATTGCCCGGCTCCGCACTGCCCGGCTCGGCTCGGCTCGCATTGCCCGGCTCCGCACTGCCCGGCTCGGCTCGGCTCGCNCTGCCCGCCCCGGCCCCGGCCCCGGCCCGGCCCCGTGCGAGCTCCGCGCAAGGTGCGCGCCCGCCCGCGCCGAGCCGAGCGGGGCGGCTGTGGCCTTTCTGCCGAGGCCGCTTCGGTGTTTTCGGGTCCCTAGCGGGACGGAGCAGCCTCGCCTGCCGTGGGGGAAGCGCTGCGAGGGACAGCGCGGCACGGGGAACTCGGGGCGCTTCCTCTCGGCTGCTAAAGCTTTGGTTTTTGAGGAAGCGTAAATGCTGTCACGTATTCGGCAAGTTCAAGAAGGTTTCGGTCATGAGGCAAACAGAAAACCACCAGAGAAAGTTCAAGATCAGCTAACTGCGCTGGCACTGCCTCCCCGACTCCCATCAACAGTGACATCTTGCTGATGGCAGAAATTAAGTTGTATGAAAAATGAACCAAGAAAACCAATCAGGAATCACTTGAAGTGCTGCAACAGAAAGGGCAAATGAGCTAAAGGTCCTATCTGCTAACCTAAAGACTCGACAGAAGCCCTATCAGGCCCATTTTATAGGTAACCTTGGCCAGTCATAAATATTTTGACATGTGCCACACAGTCACTACACCTAAGTGACACTGCAGAAGGCTGTGGCAGAGCAAGGGAGCAGGACTCTGGCCTGCCATGACATGAACTCTGACCCTTTTCAGACTTGAGCCAAATTTAAAGTGTTTCTTGGATAATGTGGAGAGAAAACAAGTGTGAATGTGGCCCTTTTCATCCATGCACAGCTGAATGTAACATAATCTCTAGTGACCCAAGTGGTTTAGCCAGCTCTCTAAAATAATTTGTTGATCTTAAGGCAGGACTTTTGTTGTAGAAAATACCTCATTTGGGTTGAAATTTGACTTCTAGTTTTTTGCATCATGCTTGGCTGAACCCAAGTTTTACTCAATGATTAACTTTGAATTGCAGTATGTTTGTCTGCTGATTTAACCTCAGGAGATTAACTACTTTTTCCTCAAAGTGATAAAAGCAAGAATATAGAAATAATGGTGCATACCATTTCCCTGTTATCTAAAAGACAATCATCTTTAGCAGCCTTGGGGAAGGCAAGAACAAGGAATGAGAAAATCCTCTTGGCAAATTTCCAGAAAAAAGTGATCTGCAGTTAGCAAAGGGGAATGTGTGTATGAAAGAAATCATATGAGTATGATTTTTATGAAGTCTTGCTAGTTTCAGCACTACCACCACAGAGCCAGAGAACCCAGAAAATACAAAGTCTGAAAGACTTTAGCCCCTACTGGGAAATATTCCAAAACTTCTTTCTTTAGGATAGATGCTCCCTTTTGGTTAGGAAAGATGCTTACAGCACTGGTCTCCCACGTGTCTGTTCACCTTCACAACTGTCTTCTTCCCTCCATGCCTCTCAGAAAAAGTTAGTAAGTCCATAAAAAGATAACCCTTTCCTGCCAAGTTCTTCCAAAACTTTTCTGCATCATCGGGGGCTGCATGAAGACCAGCAGGAACTTTGTTGCTTATTGGCTATAATTAGTGTATTTACTCATTGTCCTTAACTGTTTGATCTTCAAAAGTGGCTGAAACATGACTCTGTAATTCACACTAAGCTATTATCGCAACCATCTTTAAAAATGATGTTTCATTAGTTGATACTTAAACAGAATTAAGAAATTCTTTATGCACAGTCACACCTACCTCTCTCCAATGGAGAATATAACTGAGATACAGTCTAGTCACTCTGGGCTAAGATGAACGCACTTCAGTTAAAGATTAGATTAATAGGCATTAATCAGGAACCACCAATCTGGCATTACATGGGGCTCTGTGGGGTATCCTAGCCCACCCTCCCTTCTTTGTGGTGTGGGACACACAAGCATAAAGGCAAATAGCAGCTTTCCCTGGGTCCTGCACAGTCTCCCCTTCCCCCACGACCAAGTTCCTAACCCTTTTTTTAACAATGTGTCTGCTTTGTAATTGTTTTGTTCAATCCTAGCCTGTTCTCCTCCATTGAAAGGAGAGGAAAAGGGAATAAGAATGGTCCTTACAAAAAACAATCCCGCCTTATTAACTGGTATAAAGCTGTGCCTGCTAACTCTACTGTAGGATGCTGATCCCTCTCTGTGGCTGATGATGTGCAGCACTCCCTTTCCTGATGTGTGTGCAAGCCTATCTATTCAAATTCTTGTAAATTGATTCCTATCTACATATCCAGCACAATAAAAGCCCTTCTTGTGGTATTCAAACAACTTGTCTGATCCTTTCTGATGAACTGTGGGTGTCTTCAAAGTTAACTGAGTTTTTCATACAAGAGGGATGGCCTGGTTGTGGCCTGGCTCTCAGGAGACCATGCTGAGCTCCCTCTTCAATCATTTATTTTCTTTATGACTTGGCGAATTCATCATGTACCAGTTTGTGATCTGTAGGGTGCAGGTAATAGGACTTCCTTCCCTTATGGGGGTTATGAGGATGAAACCCTTGTATGAGGCTGAAACCTTGACATTCTGCTGCATCATGTGAAAGGCCACTATAGGTATTTTCTTGGTCTTGGTTTGAAGTTGTTCATCAGACTCATCTCTGGTGAGAATCAGTAGTTAAATACAAATTTTCGTGTTCTCTTCCTTCATTGATGCTTTTTGGTTTATATCAACATGGAAAGCGATTAGGGTGGTTCTTTTAAAGGATCTTTGCTTTGTAGAGTGAGGAAAAGAAAACAGATCTAAGGAAAGGAAGCTTGATTCTTTACGTGGGAGCATATAATTTTCCTGAGGCCTGGAATAGCTGGATTTTCTTACCACATGTGCAGGAAATAGCCCTTCCTACCCAGTCCTGGGTGTATCAGATAATAGCCTTAGCATATATAGGAAATATTCCAGTGTGAGACACCTTCTAAACATTTCTGTTCAAATTTCCAAGCACATTAACAGATTTTTACAGGTCTATTGGGGCAGAGTTCAAAACACTTTGATTCATTAGGAAAAGCAGACGGCAGTAACTGTGAAGCGTATACAACTAATTCTCTAGCCTTTTTCCCACAGGAGGCTCCAAGTTCATTTGTTAGGGAAGTTTGGGGATGGGTCCTTCATCATCATACCTTCCTCCTGTGAGCAGTTTCTCATAAACTCAGTGCTGCTGCTGCAGAAACAGGAGCAGGGCTCTCCCAGCTGCCAGGGTTTGCATTTGCCCTGTACTGCCTCTGTCCTTTGAGAGTTCTGCCAAACCATCCCTCAGCACACCTGGTGAGTAACACATCCCCAGGCTGGTAGCATTTGTCCTTCTTCCCTCCGTGCAAATATTCTTGTTTGGGTTTTGGGCATGTGTGGGAGTGGGTTTAGTTTTCCACATGTATTTTCTATGCTTTTTTAACGAACAGGAGTTAGAGCTTTTTTGATGCATGTTACTGACACAAATCTAGGAAATTTAACTCTTTGGGTCACATATCTTTGCTGGCTAAATCTCCCTGAGGCTAAAAAGGATTTTACTGATGTGAAATTTCTAATAATACACCCAACATGGATACAGAATGATATCTTGCTCCTGGTATCATTCAACATTAATCGATTCATTTCCTAAGATGCTTTGCTAAATGCAATTTCACAGAGAGATGGACCAGCTAGCCAGCACCAGCCTCTTCAAAATCTTCAGCTCATGAATCAAAAAAATTCCTTCTTTGAAGGCAGAAGAAATGAATCTCAGAATTTCTAGGATAACTTTAATTTTAGTAAGGCATGAAATTATGTTCCCATATTTATTCCTATAATGGAGTCGTGTCTCAGAGTCATTTTACTTCATTAAGGGATAATGTCAGCTCTGGTGATATTGTAATTAAAAATCCTGGAGACATTTTTTGAGTTCTGAAAAACAACAGTCACAACCCTAAGAAGTTTTAAACCTCTCATTGGCACATATAATCTAGTAAGGTGTATTTGAATTTTGAGAAGATTTGACAGATAATCAAATAAGATGGACATTGTGAAGGGTGGAATAAACCATTATTACGAAGAATTGCATCTTTGCCTTTCCTTCTTGTAGACAGTCTTTTAGTCAGCTGTTAAAAGATTTAGTCTTCCATAAATATTTGGTTTTATTATTACCCTTAGGAATACCACTAAAAGCCTTCATTTTATCAATGTTAAGTCATCAGAATTTATTCCACAGATATTTTATATTTTCATTTCTGATGGCTGGGGTTTTGTGCTCAAAAGAGTAAAAAAAGAAGCTTTTGATTCTGCTTTAATTTGCGGAAGTCAGTACTCTGAGAAATACATGCGAGATATCAAAGCCATGGAGCTGCTTCTGTTGAAACAAATGTCAACATCTCCCTGACTTCAGAAAGAAAATGATCAAGTAATTAAGTGTTGTTTTGCATGGATTCCAATAGGCTTTGGATCAGGCCTCATTTCACCAGCCAGTGCTTGCAGCGTTGCTGCTTTGGATTGTGCTGACAAACGACTCTGTGTAAAACTAACCCACTGAGCTCAGCAAAGCCGATAAGATTTCCTTCCTGCACTGCTGTGCTAACACCTTCCCTGAAAATGTGCTCTGACTTTGGCCACACTTGATTTCAGATTAAGGCTTTGCAGAGAAAAATGAAACTTCAATGCGATAAAGTGATAAAGGAATGTAAGGTAACGTACACTCTTCTCAGCCAAGTGATTCCAGGCTGTGTGCAGCTGGGAAATAGATTCTGCTTGGCTGGGGTGCTAAAACATCTGCATGAGCCAGTAACTGCCAGCTGCTTGAGGGATTGTCACATTGCAAAACAGGCAGAGAGGGTTCCGATTGTATCAGGAGAAAAACTGAGAGAGACGTGTTGGGGAAATTTTGTGAGAAAAGAGAAAAAAAACCCAAACACACAAACAATAGAAACAACTTACACAAGTGCATGGAAACAGTTCCTAGAATGTGACTGTCAGTGAGTAAGAAAACATTCTGTAAACACATTCTTAATACAAATTAAATTTTCTGTACGTGCTGTCAGCAAGAACCTAGATTATTTCTTGTCTGTGGGAAACCTTCTGTCAGAGACAAAGATCACTTTCCACATGCTTTGATCTTAGCATATTAAATCTTAGCAGAGACTTTATTTAATTAAATGTTATTTATGTTTTGTGGGTGTTACTGAACAAAGACTTCCCTGAGTGTCATTAATGGAAGAATGACAGAGAGTTTGAACCAGGGAAGACTGTCACGGTAAGTCTGAATGCAGAGATATTTTAGGGAAATCACTGTTTCTCAGACAGCTGAACGCTCAAACACACCTGCCGAAATCAAGGATGAAACCACAACACTTCTCAGTACCATCCTTCCAGTCTCACAGATTCTTAATTTTTAAGTGAAACACTTGTAGTTGGACTGTGCTGCTGAAATTGTTTCCTTAATTGCTGTGACACCATACACACGAGTGAAGCTGTGTCAGAAGGTCAGTGCTAAATCTCGGGGAAGGAGGTACTTTCTTTGGCAATGCCAGAGTTTTGGGAGATTCTGGTGACTGATCATTTACTGTGCTGCATTACAGTGCTAGAGGAGAGGTGATCTCACTTCTCATGCTCAGGCAGGAAGGAATGGCCAGGAAGAAGATATGGTCTTTTTTAAAAATTATCTAACACAAATGTTTCTGACTTGCTCTATGGAGATAATGGAAAACAACCAGCAACTACTGGGCATGAGTTTTGTCTGTTATACATTACTGTCTGTCTTGACAGCATAAAATTAATAAATTATATGTATTCAAACCTCCTTTGTTTAAAAAATAAGGTTGCTAAGAAACAAGAGTTATGTGTGTTTAATGCCATTTATGGTCAGAGGATCCTGTCAATAGGAGGGGAATAACTGAGGACCTATAGGTTCCACATAAGTTTTGCTCATTATAGTTGAACATACTTCAGCAAGGAGTGTTGTTAATGATAAAAATTTGGTTTACCTATTTTTGCATTTCAGTGTGATTTAAATATGTTACAAATAATTGTATATGTAAACCTTGTCCAAAACTGATCAGTTGTCATGGTCCAGGAGGTGTGCATACCCAGTGAAATGCGCATATTGATATTTTTCACTACTATTCTTATTGTAAAGGGAGAAAATTCATCCAGCCTCCTACATTTCACTGGAGTCAGTGCTATGCTCATTTATACCAAGAAATTTGGTATAAATTTATTTATAAAAATTTATAAACTTTTTATAAACATTTACACCAACTTTTCTTCTGAACTTGCTGGACTGCCAAAAAAGAGGAAAAAATGGAAGAAAAGAAAAAGAAAAAAAAAGAGAAAAAAAAAGAAAAAAACAACAAATGGCAGCACAGCAACACAATTGCCAAACCTGAAGGTATTCCTGGCACTGCTATGCTGCCCACAGTACAGACACAGAAGAGACTTTTCCCCAAACCTGTGTTATAAAGTTGAGAACTATAGATCTCTGATCACTACCTTAAACTTAGGAAAATTATCCTCAAAAATTGCACTTCTTGCTGTGTAAAAATACAGCTGTGTTCTCAACCTGCTTCTCAGGAATATGCTCTCCAAAGTTTAATTGCTTTTTAACTACTCACTGCAACTCCGGGCTTTTTTCTTTTTTTAATTTTGTATCCGGCTACAGCAGCACTGAAGAGTTCTCTTTCTTATCTGATCACAGGGGAGGAAAAAAAAAAAGAGCAGCTTATTCCTGCTTCTCCCCTTTCATCCCAGGTTTCTTAAATGGGGCCTAAAGCCATTTACCTGTTTAACCTTGTGGGATAATTAAGTTGTTCAAGCTTAGTCAACTTCAGCTTTCCCAGTTAAACTGGCCCCCTGCCAGCACCGTCAGTTTTCCATGAACCTGTGGGGCAGGGAGGTTTACACAACATCCCTGCTCCCGGGGAAGCTCGGGGCTGCCGTGGGGATGTGCGCGGACATCGGCGCTGCCAAAACGCCCCTGCCCCATTCCGAGTCCAATCCTCTCCAGCCCTGCTCACGAGAGGGTGTCCTGGCTCCACGCTGAAGTGTATCCCCATTCGTCTGTTTAGCTCAAAAAATAAGTTTTGCACCTTTAAAACTGGATCTGAGAATGAAGGGGGAAGCAGGAGAAGCGGTGGAATGTCTGAGGTGGTTGTTTTGAAAACATAAAGATGAGAGTTTTCAGCTTTCCTTCACACACGGCCTGTGCTGTCTGCAGTGCGGGCAGAGGGAGAGAGCTCTCCTTTGCTCTTTGTTAGCTTTCGGCTAGCTGAAGCAGAGAAGTTCTCCGGACTGTGGATTTCTTTTTCTTGGAACTGTTTGAACCTGCTCTGAAAACCCAGAGGAGCACCAGGAGCTCACACCCGTGGCCCCGGGCCTGGCCTGGGCATTTCCCAGAGCCGGAGGGACTGACCCGGACTGAGTGAGCCGAGCTGCGACCACGGGAGAGACCTTCTGAATTCCTCATCTCTTCGGAGCAACAAGAGGTTCTGTTGTTTGGTATTGTTCATTTGTTGTGCTGGGGAGTGCTTTGCCTTTTAAATAAACAATTTTTTCCACTTTTCTCCAAGGAATTTTTTTTTCCCAAACGCCTGTCTTTAGATTTTTGTAATAAAGCTTAATTTCAGGAGTGGCTTGCCTTTTCACTTGACTATTATGAATTACTACAGGTGGTTGCTCTAAATCTCCGACTATACTAAGAAAATTTAGAGTAAACAATACTTGACTTAACCGAGTAGTTGGGTCTTGTTGACCAGATGTTTTTTGTTTTCCTAAATACTCCTTTAATGTTCTATGTGCCCTTTCAATGGTGGCTTGTCCTGTTGACACATGAGGGATCCCAGTAGTGTGTTTAATTCCCCACTTTTGTAAAAAACGACATCCCCGAGACCCTAAGTTTGCAGGCCCATTGTCTGAACCAGTTGGGTGGAGGGGCTGTTTGAATTTGTTTTCTAGAGGGACCCCATTCGGAGGTTTCTTCCCAAATTTACCCTAAACCAGGACAGAGGGAAAACCTGTGCCACAGCCCACCTGGCACAGCCAAACAAGGGTTTCAGCAAGCGTTTGACAACGTTGAGACCATGTGTGGAGTGAGGCCATGGTCATTCTCCTCCCTGCTGTGGTTTTGGGGATATGCGGGATGTTGCGGCTGCCATTAGCTCAGTGCTTGGCAAAGAGGTGCCACCCCACAAATTGTCACCAGCTGCCAGGGTGACACCAGGGTCTGTTGGACAGCCTCCTTTCCCTTCCCTAGCTGTCCTCGGCGCACACGGTCTCACCGGCTTGCGGCACAATCCGTAGTGTTCCTGACTACTGCAAAATATTTTTATGAACTTCACCGTTTAGTGTTTAAACATGTCATGTTAGCAACTTCAAACAAACAAGCATAGCTTACAGTGAGACCTTTACAGACTCGCACCATCTGCCAGTAGTTCTCCTGTGTCAGTGCCAGCATTAAAAAAAATGTATTCTCTAATTAAAAAAAAAAGAGGTCCCGTGCATCTGCAAATTTGTTAGCAGGGCAGATGGCATCCCTTCCTGCTCCTTGACACGCAGAGCTTGAAATTACAGCTTTCAGCTAGTGGAGGAAGAGCCTGAACACACCGAGAGCAAAACCACTTAGAACTGCCTGGAATGGCACCAGCAGCACTTGGGGAGAGAACAAAGCCTGGGCACAAGAGTTTCCTCAGCAGCTGAAATGAAGACTAACAACGCCGCATTCCCAGGGGAAATCCTGTTCAGCAGAAACTTGGTCCATCAGCTCGCTGCAGGACTGTTCTGCGTTGCTCACAGAGCTGGCATTTCTTTAAGTGCCCTTCATCTGGCAATATTTACAATTTACACGTGGGATGGACCTGTGAAGCTCAGCACGGCTCAAAAGCCTTCTTTTGCAGTTGAACCTTCCTGATTTGCAAGTGCTTCTTTCTGCATGTGAAGTGCTCCTTTTAGTTCCCTATATTGCATCTTTGCAACTCCTTAATGAGCAGCAATTATGCTGCTCTTTCAAGATAGGCATCTGCCATCACCCAGTCACCAGCACACTGTTTAGCAATGTATAAGATAAAGACTAAAAGGCATTTTCAGAATTAAAAAAAAAGTCAGTTTGAAATATCTCCATGGGATTCAAATGGTTTATTTACTTCCTGGTGATCAAGAGATCACTGGCCTTTTACTTTCACTCACAGAGACAAATATTTGTTATCAGATGGTAAACAAAATTTTAGTTGTACATGGATAATTTATATTTAAATTCAATACAATATGAATGCTATCCAAGACTGTTTCAGAGAATGGTTTATTGTGAAACTTCACAGATGAAACACAAAAATTAAAAAAACCCCAAACTTCCGCATTTCAATCAGGCTCCCATTTTAATGAATTCAGTTAAAGGGCTGGTTTCCTTCATGCCACTTCTCTTGTAATTTACTCCAGGCAGTGGCAGAGCAGGACATTTTTCCTAGTGCACAGTGTTAGGATTTTTAACAAGCACATGCATTTCGCTGGGTGCTCACGGAGATAAAATTTATATTTTCATATTTTTTATTTCACAGCACATCCAGACTTCGGAAACTTGCCGGGTCTTGCCTTCTGTTTTGCTTAGAACATTAGTCTACAGAGCACCTTAAACTAGACTAATGTCTACCTGTCATTATCTATAAATGTGTAGATGCTTGCCTGGAGGCAGAAGAGCCCATGATACTGCTACCATTGACTGTTATTTATACATAGCCTTTTCTGGTTTGGAGTTTCTGCGGTGTTTTTTTGTTCCAGATTTTCACTTTGCCTGCCCCTGATGCTGCGTGTAGCTCCACTTTCACCCTATCAGCTCTGGCCAAAGAGGGTCAGCTGGGAACAAGGGCTTGCAGCATCTCCCAGGGCCTGGCTGGGCTCTGTTACCAGCACTTCTGAGCACAAAGGTGCAAAGTTTAATGGAGTCAGTGGAAAGACTCCACTGGCTTTGGGTTAGCTTTGGATCCAGCTGTAAAATATGGGAGTTTGATTTTATTTCCATTACTTGTCCACAATATTTTTTGCCTGTATTAACAACATAGCTCCTTTTTAAACAATGACAGAACTGCTCTTTCCAGGCAAGTGTTACATTTGTCAGTAAATTACACTGCAATATGACCAGATTGGCATCCTAAGATTGCTGCTAGATGGAAAAGGGTGAGAAGAGCCTCTTTCTGTGTTTGTGGGTAGTCACTGGCTCCAGGGGAATCGTCCAGTATTCTATTATTCTCTGTATTCATCATTCTGAAATGGGGCAATAGTTGTTACCCTACCTTTCCAGAAGGACAAAGTGAAGATAAATCATAGCTCTAGGAAATTATCAGGGAATTATAGGAAAACTGGTCTCTTGTGACTCCCTAGTTGGCCAATGGCAGAAGTTATATCGGCACAAGAATCCCCAGCTCATGTCCCATTTCTGCTCTCTCTGTTCATGTGACATGTGACATTTCCAGACTGCACCACAGAAGGAAGCCCATAGGAAGTGCACAGGAAATCAGGATTTTGTCAGTTTAACAGGTTTAAAGAAATATGTGTTCTTGGAATGAAAAGCACAGGCCATGAATACAAAAGGACAGCTATCAAGGCAGTTTATTTTGAAGTTACAAGGTGATTACTGTCCCTATACATTCATCTAAATAACATAAAGATGTAAAGAAATAGTGTGAAGTAATTAAAGGGACCTAAATTTGAAAAAAAAGAATTTTTTTGTTAAAAATGCTGGTGGTGTACAGTAGACAATGTCTGTGCAGTCATATATCAACAGACTTTGCTCTCTGAGTAACAATTTTCCCTCAGAACATGTTCTATTTATAACCCCCTAAGCCTTTTGCAGTATGTTTCCTGTTCAGACACCAGAAAATGACTCAGCCAATCAGTCCAGCCACTTCCCAAACATGGGATTCCAAACTAGAAAGAAAATCACAAGCATGCTCAAAACTTGACTGATGAGTCAAAGTACTGTTTAAACTGATTCTTTTTTTTTTTTTCTAAAGGTACTTGTTAAAAATTGTTCACCTTGTCATTGGGAGCACTTAGGTTCTTGTTCCCCAAGAATGATAATATTTTGTTCATTTATTCACTGTGAAATGCTTTCTAGCTCTGTAGTTATTCTACCACAATATTATATTTCAAAAGCAGCAGCCAAAACCTGTAACATGGACAAGTCTCCCACTGCTCTTCTTTGGTCTGGGGTGGGCATTATTATGACGAAGTACTTGATACTTTTAGCTTGCATGAGAAACTATCTTGGAATTACAGACAACTGGTTAAAGTTGTAAATTCCAGTTTATTTACTAACTCACTGTTAATTTTTCAGCTTCAGGATATGAGAGATTTTTGCTGTTTTCTACGCACAAAAATGAATCATCCATAAAACCTCCTCCAGCACATTTATTTGCAAAAAATTGGAGATGGAACTGGAATACAGAGCAGAAGCATTCTCAATTCTCCTTTCAAGAGCAGAAGCATTATCAAAAACTAAGGATGGAGTTCCATCCTTCCATCCTAAAACAAGAAGTGATATGTAACTGCAATCTGCATGATTCATAGTGGCTACAACCACAGAAATTCTTCCATACTCCACAGCTGGAAAAGAGAAGTATTTCCTTTTGTCCAGATGTAGAAGAACCATATTTCTGGCATTTCAGCCATTTAGCTTAAAGAGGGCCTCATCTGCAAGTCTTGTCCTAATCTGTACTACAAAAAACCCAGAATATTCCTGACCCTTTGGAACCTGAATAATGTCTTATTAGAGTTTATGAGACCATGGCCTATTAAGCAGAAGAACACACATGATCCACAGCTAGAAAATTACCTTCATTTGATATCTACTTCAATTTATTTAGGTTTTTTTCAGAGAGACTGAACAGCCTTTCTCTAATCCCACTGTCTTTTTTCCAAGCAGATCCTTAAAACAGGTTGGAAGTGCCAGAGGAACATGGTAAATATCTACAAATGAGAGAGGGCTTTTGAAATTAAGCCTTTTTCACTTCAACTAAGCTAAATTCATTTTGAGAGTCTTTACAGGCCATTTATGGGCATATGCCTGGCATGGCAATGGATGCCCCCATCCTGCACTGCCCTGATTTCGTGCCAGGAGCGGTCGGAAAAATAAGGATGCGGTGTCGCCTGCCTGACATGTCACTGTGATAAACGGCCGAGGGCACATTCCAGCACTATCTATCACTGCTGCTCTTTCATCTGCAGGAGCTGCTCCCACTGCCACAGCCAGCACCAAAGCAGGGCTCCAGAGCAGATGGAAAGCGTGCAGGGATAACTACCATAGAAACATCAGGGGGAAAATCAAAATACCGGCGTGTTTTCAGCTACAAGTGCAGGTTCTAATGTGCTAACACCTGTCTCTACTCCAAGCTTTGTCCCAAGTACCAACCTTTCTACATCACTGGGGGCTCACTGGGGGTTCAGTATGGAAAACTGCCATGTGTGAGCAGTGAACTTGCTCTTACAGAAGCTTTGTGTATCTGAGTATCTTCAGGATGCTGTGAATGCTTCTCCCATCTCTTCTTGGCATTTCAGCTTCCAGTTTTCTGGCTCAGACACCCAGTGATATTATTATGGTAATAATGAAACTGCTCATTAACTCTAGACAGGCTTTGCTAAGTCTTTTCTCTTAATCGGGAAAAACTATGTTTCTTACCTCTTTATTCCAGGCCAAAGTTCTTTCAACTGGTCCTGTATGGGACAAGGTGACCTTGACTTCTTCTGAACAATAACGTTTTTATAGCTTGACATTATGCACATATTTAATGGAGCTGGACAGAGATATGGGTCTGCAATGTCATCACAAGTTTTGCTGCTGACCCAGGGCAAGCACATGTGACCCTCGCCCTATAGCTGCAAGAAGTTTTGATTTAAAATTTTGTTTTAAAATAGATTTGGGCAATTGCCTAAGCGAATGCCTGTGCTGCATTCTGCAACAGAGAGGAAAGAGTCAAAGAAGGAAAGAAGGAAAGAGGGAGGAAATTGGATTAAAAGAAAACTCCTCAAGTAAACATAGATGAAATAATTAAAGAGAGACCTTGGAAAACTGCATCTACTTTAAAGTTCTTAGGAAATAAGGATTTGGAAATGCAAGCAAGTCAGCCAAAGTATAATTAAACAGTTCAACAGTGTACCTTTTATTGAACAAAAAGTCATTATACAACTGCATTTTTTTAGATTAGATGGAACAAAATAAGTTGTGTGCAGAACAAAATGTAACACTGGGCACCAGTATTACTTTCCAAGGCCCTTGTTTCTCTCGTGTTCTTGAAAAGTCCTTCACTCTCTTCTGTGCTGTCTAGTTTTTCCTCTGCACTTCCCCCATGCCCTGATATGGTGAGTTTGGATGTGGATGCGAAGATCAAACCTGCTTGAATTGAGTTTGATCACACCCCCTCCACAGGTAATTCTGTGCGCCTTTTCTGGGAGATCACTGAAGCAAACTTCATCGGGACAAGGCAAATCAAGATACACAACAAGCTGCTGGTGATATAAATATTTCTGGCCAGACAGAACAATTAAACCCCTCACCAAGGAGCAGTGTACCATCTGGCCTTTAGTTAAGAAATGTTTCAGAAGCAAGAAACTGTCAATTATGGCAGAAATAGCTCCAAAAAAAACCACAGACACCACAGGAGAAGAGGCCTTTACTGAGGTAGTGACAAGTCAGATTAAAGCTCTGTGCCTAACCTGCCCTGAAAGATCCTCACTGTCCCCATAGGGAACTCTGTCCCCAAACCTGCAGCCTGAGCACATTTTCACACACATGAAAAGTTCATGAGACTAATTAACACCCATTTAACCTCCCACTTCCACGGATTTCAGTGCCACTGCTGCAGGATCAGCTCTGCGTCTGGGTGATGAGAAAATAGCTTATTTTCTTAGAACAAATTATAACCATATTCTTCAGTGCTCTTTGGGGAACTGGTCACCTATGACAAAAAGTGAGGCTGTAGATAGGTCAGGCTAAATGATTTCTGAGCTCAGTTATGTCCTGTTGGCTGAGGGTTGCTGCTGCCCCAGATGCAGCACCTGATCCAACAGTAATGCAGTTGTCATGCAAAGTAAATGGATCATCTTAAGTCATGCTCTTTACTGAAACTGGACATTAAAACACTCAAAGTATTGAATTATTTTAAAATTTAGTGGTTACTTTACCAGTCCTGATAAAGTTCTGTGTGAATTGTTTTATGTGTGTGTTAAATAAATAACAGGAATGGAGCCATGTCTTCTACCAGTTGAATACAGGTTGAATATACACTTGCTTGATAGCAGAGATTAGTGATAATCAGAAGGAAAATAGGACTCAAAGGAAGATACATACATTAATACCTGAGGAACTTTAGTTTAATTTAATTTGATTTCCCATCTAACACTGGTTATTAATTTTTAACTATGTACTTTCTGCATATAGCATTGTAGTATCCCTTTTAGAAGTATTTTAGCCTTAATTAAAAAGGCTGAAATACTAAAGAAGCTTCTGAATACCAAAGAAAATTGCACCAAGAGCTAGCTTGTCTCAGAATAAAAACACTCCTGCTGCTGCAGGTTATTTGTAGCTTGAACATATCTAGTTTCTACTTCCAAATTTAGGGTGTTTCTTCTGCTTGATTATGGAGCTGACAGTCACCTTTCCTTTACTATCATTTAACCAGGTATTTAACATTGCATTTCTCTCTCTCTCTTTTTTTTTTTTTTTAAATCAGATTATCTAATGTTCTTAGGACAATTTAATCATATATTCAATTAACACAGGTGTGTTTATAAGCCACACTTACAAACACACGTTACACGTCCATCGTCAAGCTCTTATCACCCATAAAACTTTGTCGACTCATATTGTTTATGTTACCATCAATTATTTATTTTCATTTTGCAAGCCATCTAGAATTTTGTGATTTCCTGATCATCATGATTTTTCCTCTGGCAGTCTTAAAGTGACTCTTCTGAAGTTCCTGATCCATACCTTTTCCCAGTTTAAATACCGGTATATCATCTGGTTTTAGTCCATTTTATCCTACAATTTGGTAAAAATGCTACTTGGTCAAAAAATTCTTTAATCATCCCAGCTATATCCCTGAATTATTGGGCTACAATCAAAGCTGAAAATATGTTTTTTGTGTATAAAATGAATTCCAAGAGGGACATATGTTCATCACACAATGCAAAGAATCAATAATAAAGTGACTTGAAAATTAAAAAATACTATAACCTTCTCCTCTCACTGTGCTGACTGTAGTAAAACCTTCTAGCAAAACAGCAGTGTCTGAGCAGGGAGTCTGGCAGGGCTTACAGCAATTCAGCCTGAGGTAAATAAAGGTGTGGGCAAGTTTCAAAACATTGGGTGGTGACAGGGTCAAAGCCTAGGACTCTCCTACAACTGGTGAAAAGGAAAATGTTCGAATGCTTGAAATACTGTTTCTCAATGGGAAGATTAAAAAATAGCACAACAGCCTGAGTCCAAAAGGGTATAGTAGCTGAAAAGTAGCTCCATATAAAGAAAAAAATGAAAATCAGTAAATTCAGTAAGTGGTTATATTTAGAAGGCCTCAGTGCCAGATGGTTTTCTGGCAATGAATTGTTGCCAACCCTATTCCTTCTAAAGATAAATAATATGAAAGTGGCAGCTTTTGGTCATGAGAAACAAACACAAGGGTGGTCAAGGCTTTGCAGAAGCAGATAGTGAAAGGCTGCACTGGACCATACACAGTAGCTATGCAGGAATCAAAACCTCATATGGATTTCTGTGGCAGAGTTACATCAGAAGAAATAATTTCATTCACAGGGTTGTCACTCTTGGCTCTCACACAGTAAGCCCACATTTACACTGGCCCTAAGCCTGTTCACCCTTGAACAAAAACAAGCACGACACTAATAATCAGGGAAAAATCAGCACACAGAACATGACAAATAATGTTTGACTTTGAAAAGTCACAGCAGTATTTTATGTTTTATGAAGAATTTAAATCTTCCAGCAACTTGCAGTTAATACTGTGAAACCTTTTCTGAGTTAAGCTCTGTTCTCATCCCATTGATAGATTTTGTTTATATACTTTATACAGAATGATTGAGTGGATTAGGAGTCACTGGTTATCCACGTGGGAGAAGATTCTTCATCTGGTTAAGACTTAACTCTTGTTCCAAGCACTGCTGGTCCGATGTGCCAGAACTGGTAATGCATATTGAACAAACCCCAGCTTGTGAAGAAAGCTGCTTGTGGAACAAGCAAGTAAGACAGCTGTGGTGACACACGTGACATGACAGAATTATGTCTCTACACAGCAACAGAACTGTGTCAGCTGGAGATCCTAAATTTATACCCAGCAGCATCAGGTTTCAGATATGCACCGAAACCACGTACGTGTCAATATTTATTTGGTCTTTTGGATCTGTAGATACATTTGAAAGGAAGAAAAATGCTCAAGGACAGCAAATGCACGAAGTTTTAATCCCAGTTCCTGTATGGGTAAACTTGGCTTGTCCTCTCATCTTCAACAGGATGTAAAAGTATTTATAAATGTTTCTTCTCTGTGAGGAAGACTTTACTAATATGACTAGTGGGTTAAGAGGTAAAGACTAATGACTGTAAAGTGCTTTGAAATCCAAGATGAAAGGTAAAGGTATTATGCAAGAGTGGTTATTTTACACCAGTTAATATCATTTGTTCCTGATGATGTAACATTTTGAGAAAGGAAGTATTCTTAAACTAGACACCAAGGTCTGGCAAGGAAACTTGGATTCTGGCTGCCACAGTTATCATGCCCATATGCTACACAGCTACATCACAGACCCTGACCACAAAAGAGAAGTGATAAAAGGTGAGTTTTTTCCCCTTAGTGTTCTTGGCAGCGCTAATGTGTGTTTGTGATGGGTGTGGAAGTGCTTGGATACACGTGCACACCATATAACACATCATAACAGGGGGATCATCGCATCGGACAGGACATCATTTCTGTAGGTCTGAAATAAGTGGCAAATCACATGGGGAAAAAGAAATGCCTTCTTTTTCCGGCACATGAAGTCTTTCAGTCTAGCATGTCACTTTCGTTTTCTGGGCCTCCAGCCTTTCTGGTGCAATAGCAGATTTACAACACACAGAAAAAGGTCTCACCACAAGAAAAAGAAATCTGTTTGGTCTTTTTTTTACCTAGTCTTCAATCACCTGGTTCTTGGACATTCAGGGTGTCCCTCTCCCACTGTAGGTCATCCTGTACCCCCGGCCAGCAGGTGGAAGAAAAAAGAGCCAAATCTCTCCCTGTGTCATTTCCCCAGTTCTGCTTGTCACACCTGTGAAACAAAGGGGAGTTTCTCCTGACACAGGGAAAGCAGCGCAGTGAAGTGGAAGGATGCACGTGGACGGAGTGGTGCCCTCCCTGTCACTGCAGCAGGTGACCCACTCGTGTCAGACAGGCACTGGCAAACCCCTGATCCTTCTCCAAGACGCGGCCGCACACGCTGGATAAGTAAATCCATGTCTCTGTGTGCAGCCACACAGAGGAAATATTTACACTGCTAAGCATTTGGATTAGGAAAGCATAAACAAAGGGAAGGCTACTGGAGCCACTGTAAGCCATCAGAGGGGTGCCAGCCCCAGCAGAGCGAGCTGCTCCATGCAACATGCCCTGGATGTGTCAGACACTGGACTGTGCTTTCAGGCAAACCATACCTTCAGTAAGCACTGGCAGCATCCTAATCCCCTTAGGATGGCTCTGATACACTGATCACCAAAATCTAGGGCAGGCCTCTGAAGTAGCTGGATCAGGCCCTAATACTCCTTTAGATCATAATCCTGCAAAGATTTAACATTTGCAAATAACTTTATCATGTGAGTGGTTAAATGGGATGTTGGAGGACCTGGGTCAGAACTGGAACATTCAACAAATTCCAGCTTTGGTTATATCTATAAAGGATACAGAGGAAACAAGGAAAAAGTCAGGGTGGCTGCTGAGAGAACCTGACTCTTAGGAATATGCAGCATTTCAGGAGTAATATATCATCTTAAATTCACCCACAACTATTCACTCCTATCAGCCTCAAAGGATTTTAATCAGCATGCAAAGCTAAGTAAATCTGCAAAAGATAGGGACTGGGCTATAGCAGTTTTTCTTCTGACACAAATATTTTGCACTCTGCCCTGACCCAATGCCTATTTTAGTGTTTTACCACTTTTGTTTCTAAGATTCCTTTCTTTTTTTAATCCCCATCCTCCAAACTGGACACTTCAGCATGCAAATGCTGTGATGTTTTTACCTGTAACAACCATCAAGATAATGTCAGAAATAGGAGAGCTGAAAGGGAGAAGCTGTTCTTTAATTTAAAAGCTGAGCATTGCGTGTTTGCAGCCCTCAGCTGAGCTAGGCTTCCTTGCCTTGCCACCTGAAAAATTCTGGCTGTGGATTTGGCCTCTTACCTTTTGTGTAAAGCACTGGAAGTTTAATTTAAGGGAAAATAGTTGCATTTCTTGAACAAGTTTTGTGCGGTTATGCGGGGGTGGGGGGTGGGGGCGGGGAGGAAACTGAGCAGAAAAAGGTGTCCAAACAAAATATATTCTAAAAAATTGGGTAGATTATAGATGTGTCAGTGAGAAGTATTTTTTTGGCCACTGCTAGGATTGATATTGGATAATTTAGAAGGTTATCTAATTTTCCATGAGTATTTCTGCCTGGGGATCTGCTACAGCCCTGCTGTGTTTAGGCTGGTGGTTGTCACTAGAAAGCCTCTGCCCTGTTGCTTACATAGCTTCTGTTACTGGGAGAATAAACACTCACAGAAAAATTAAAAGTATTCTGGAAATAAAAGAGGAAAAAAACAGCTACCTGGAATGTGGTTTATTCAATTTATGCATGAAGGATGAATGCCAATTATCACAAATATTGTTTTACTTTTTCACTGTAGTAAAAATGAGACCAGGAAAGAAAACCAGAAGGAATTAATGCTGGTTTTGTAGATCAGTGTGCAATTAAGATTCACAATTAGATACTATAGGAAGAAAATCTGGGCAAGACCAGAGTATGAATAGTAAGTTCATAAATTCCTGCCTGTCTGAAAACTATGCATAATTGTTCAAATACTGAACACTGCCCTATAAAGGAACAAGCTTTGGCATGTAATTAAGAATCTAACTTTGTTCAGAATCTGCCCTTTATTTATAAAATCAATCCATCAGTTTTATAAATCACAAGTCAATCATACTTGCCCTGGTGAGGGAAACATTTGTTGTGGATGTTTCTTTAGAAGTCATCGCTTCCTGTTGTCCTTCTTAGCTCGTTTGCAATCCTTGCGTAATGAGTCAACTCTTTTTTTACAGGCTGCAGAGATACAGGGCTTGTAAAACTGAGCTGATGAAATGAAAACTGCTTTACGACAGCATGTCCCTGCTCCCACGGCAGATTCACAGCTAAATATGTCACCTGTGCTTGCTTGTGTATTGATTTCAGTCCTAATAAACTAATAAAATCCCCCCTCTCTCATTACAGGAGGTTTGGTGCAAAATTCAAGGTTTTGAACAAACCCTCACATGGAAGTAGTGTATTAAAAGCTTCAATCCGAAGGTCTTGAAAAGCTGCACAAGTCAGAAGTACAGGAGCAATGGCTAAAAGCAAAAATGTAGTAATATAATAAAAGAACTGCCCTGGTTAAATTACATTGTTAGAGTCCATCATGATCCCATATGTACTTAATTCCTTGTAGACTGAAGATCTATAGTAACACTTTCCCAGTGCGTCAAAAAAGTTTCTAAAATTTAGTTAAGACAAGTGAAAAATCAAGGCACTAATTGAAGTATCTTTCTATACTTTCTGTCTGAAGAGAAGGAGATGTTACCATTATTTACTGCACAGAATTCTGTGTTAATTAGGTTAGAACTGAAAACTTGAGTGCAAAGTTATTTGTTTAAAAGAAACGTGAAGGTATAAAAATAGGTAGCTGCTTTCAAGCCATACAACAGCTTGGAAGAAAAAATAAAAACCCTCGTCCAAGCAAAACCTTGCATGCTGAGGGGTTTTTTTACAATTCTAAATCTAATAAAAGATTTTATTTTCAAAAAGCTATACAAACCATATTTTTTCCAGTCATTCTTTAAAATGCAGTGTTCATTGTAGGTGTTTCCCAGTAATTAAAGGCCACACTCATAAGTAGCTCTGATATTCCTGGTTTAGAAAAACTCATAAGCAGGAGATCACCTGACCAGCCCATAAATACATTTACTTTTTATAGTAATTGGCTAAATTGTTAGTCACATTGCTAGATATGTTGTAAACTACCATGTGCCTAAGACAGCACAGTTAGTAAGTATGTCTAAATAGTCATTAAATTCCTAATCCAAAATGTTTCAGTAATCCTGTCTTGTTGTTTGCTTGCTCGCTAACAAACAACAAGAAACTGTGTATGGAATATCCTTGATCCCAAACATTTTATAATCATGGCTCTAATCTGAAGCTTTCTCAAAATAAATATGCCTGTAATTTGCTTTTCACATAAAACTGAGCAGGTTATTAAAGTGCTTTTCAGCAACCACAACAGCTTAACAGGTAAGGTATTTTTGTGTTTATTTTAAGGTAAAAAATCCAGAAGCTGGAGCTCAACAAAAAAACCCCACCAAAAATCATGACACTCTCATGATATTGTGAAAATCCATCAATGAGACATATGGAAAAATGAACTGATACAAGAGGTTTAAAATAGCTACTTATTTAGTTTCGTCCTGGCACGGCAAATAGACCTATCCAACAATTTTAGCAGGCATGATAAAAGGCTCTTTTATCAAAAGGAATTACTGTAAGGCAGGCAGGCTGAAAAACAGAGTCCTGAGACATCAAAAGGAAAAAGGAAGCTATCTGCTGGCCTGCAGGAAAAGGAAAACCTCATTTAACTGAACACCCGGGAGAAAAGGCAAGCGCGTACGGCGCTTGGGAAGTTCCATCCGTGGTACAATTTATCCTCTTGATTTCATCCAGTGGTGTCTGCCTGGGCACGCAGATGAGGCCAGGCAGCCACCCTGCTGCAGCCAGGCTGAGCAGCTCCAGCAGCACCAGAGCTGAACCAGGCACTGCTGTTTCACCTCCCTGCGCCCAAACACGTTCCCTGTTCCCGTGGATGTGAGAGGCAGCAATCTTTGTCCTGTATTTCTCCCTTGCTGCATCCCAGGCCGTTGTTGTAAGATTCAAGGCTCCGTGGAGAAAAGAACAAGCGGCTCTGTGGGGATTTAAATGATCTCCCCAATTCCCTGAAGAGCTGCTGTAAGGGTGAGCTGTAAGTGCTCATCCAGTTGTGCTCCAGCCCCGTCCTCACGTGTTCACCACAGCTGGATTTCAAAAGAGCCACTGGGGCAGAGGGCAGCCGCTGGGTTTCAAAACACTTGCAGAATGTTTGGGCCTAATTCTTTGAGGAGGATTTAATTTTCTTAATGAGTCTGAGTAAAATCATTAGCTTCCAGAGTGGCACAGGGAACTTTGGGAGGTTTTATGAGGCACGCTTCAGCACAGTACAACAACACAGACAAAGTCACACTTGTTGCACACATGATCTCAGAACAGAGCGAGCTGTTCCTCTAATATCTCTACTGCACAGTGTGTTTTTAAAATACTGCAAACCAATCACAGTGATTGATTTTGCTGCACCACAAATCATGCACAATTTTTTTCTTTACAATATAATTGATATTCCTTTTCATGTCATGTTTTTACCATAAACACCCATACTGAAGTGCCTTCATCCCTGCAATCAAGTAAGGAATTACTTTGGTAAGTGGAAAAGTGGGAAGCTTATGCCTTTGGAGCCAGGTCCTTTTCAGTGTTCACTCAGCATATACCATTTTCTTGCTCCATGTCAGTGGCCAAAGATATGGAAGCTACTCTCTGGAAAATGACCTTACAGTGCCTGCATGAACTGCATCGGCCCCAAGTGCGGTGGTTCTGGGGTCCAGGTGGAGGCAGCATGACTGGGTTGTGTCACTCTCCACGTCACTCTCTGCCTGAGTCACCTTTGTGACACTTTCCCTGCCCCGACTGGTCACGCTCGTGCTCTGCCACCTGCCTGGCCTCTCTCAGTGGAACGCGGCTGCTGCAATCTTTCAGCGGGAGGCAGGAGGCCCGTGGGAACAGTGGCAACCTGCAGAACGGGACAAAACACTCCCTGAAATAACTAACTGGAAGTACGACCTGCTGTAAAAAACCGCCCCTCCTGGGGTTTTTTTCCTCATTGCCTTGTGACAGCAGAGAACAAGACCCCTTCAAATCAGCACCGACTTAGGCGGCGGGGAGCCACAGGAAAGGTAGAACTTCAGGCTAGCACTCCCTTCCCCCAGCTCTAACGCTCATAATCCAATATCAAAAAGAATGAAAACAAACTGTGACTGCAGCCAACGGTGCACTGCATTTTCTGTTCTCACCAACACATTTTATAGGTCACTGTTTGGCCAATGAAACATAACACGGTGTCCCTCCACCACTTCCCCCTTGCTCCCCTTTTTAAATTTGAAAGCAGGTATCTTTTTGCCAAGCTAAATACTTTTAACTACTGAACTTCACAGAAAAAGAAGGTCACAAGCTGACTCATCATCAGTCTGGACTCATAAAGAGCCTGGACAGGACATCAAGGCATGTAAGTTATAAATGCTAGGTACAGAGATACTCAGCACCCAGGGAAACAGGTGTATGTGTTCTTAAGGTTTCCTGTGATTTATGAAGTAATAAACATATTATGCCAGGCCAAAATGTCCTGGGCCTGATCTTCCACTGCTTACGATCATGTACGTGTATATACATCCTCCAAAGCCTGTGCACAGAGTGAGCTTTCAAATAAATCAGAGCAGAAGGGGTCATCTCCCTTGGTGTGAGGCATAAACACACAACAGTTGACTTTTAGAAACTGACCTGATAAGTTCACTGCGAGTGAGAGGGACAGTTGCTAAAAAGAGTCTAAGCCTTTATCCAACCAATTTGCATTCCAAGCATTCAAAATACAGAAAAGATGTCCTTTGCAGTTACTATTTGGCACCACCAGCTGGATGCTCTAAGGAACTAAAATCGAGATTTTTTTTTATTGCTTAAAACTGGAAATACCAGCAGCATGATCCTGTGGTTTATAGTTCTGTACTTTATTTTGCCTTGCTGGTAATGTATAAATACCTGGTCCCTTCTGCACAAGAGGGGGACCCTGCAAGAATCAGAGGAAAAATTCTGTTCAGATCCTGCAAGAACAGAGGAAAACTGTTAGAAATCAATATATCAGCTCACAGGATTTTTCACAAAGGCCAAATTTGTACTTTGCTACTGTTACAAATATTCAGCATATTTCATTGCTTCAGTGTAATATACAAGGTGAGCAAAGAAGGACCAAAATACATAATTCAATTTTTTTCTGTAACAGAATGTACTAGAAGTGTGTGAGCTGAGGGATGCACAACCCCAGTCCTCAGTGAAGACCAGTACAAACACATCAGTGGCCCAGCAGTGTTCTGCTGCCCTTATCCCTCTGCCAGGGGTGAGGAATGCCATGAAAGGAAATAAAAGTGACCTCCTGCTGATTCAGAACAGGTGTGGTGGCGGCAGGAGATTGCATCTCTGCTGACAAAGCTGCAGGAGAAACTCTCACACACAAACGTTCATTTTGTCTGGAACTGGGTCCTCCTCTCTGCTTGAAAGTGGTTCTGCTGCAGGCACAGCAAGAGAGGGGTGAGCAAGTGCATGAGACACCAAGTTTTATGTCCAGGAAGCTCCAAGTCACCATCTCTCCTCCCAGTGGAGGCCAAAGTTTTCAGAAGGATCTCCCCTCCTCGGACTGAACTGCTGTGCAATGCGTGGCAGGCACACACCGCCCAGAGCAGCCCTGAGGAAGCAGGTCAAGTGGCACAAGGACTGGAGATGGAAAAGGATTAGAGAGGCTGAGTCAGTCACCGTAAGCAATGATTAACTTTGGGGTTCTCTGCTTTTGGCATTCAGATCATGCAGAATCATGGATTAGCGCAGTGCCAGCCAGCCTTGTGTCGGGGCCCTTCCCTTCGTGGCAGGCACCAAGGAGGGGACAGACCCAGCCAGCAGAGGAAAAGGTGAAAGCTGAAAATGAGCAAAAGGTTTTCACAACAACCTCCGCCTCGTTGTAAACACTGCTGTGGCTGTAAACAAACAAACTATAGAATTTGGCACGAGAGGGGAATGGCAGAAATGCTGCAGATCAAGATTAATGTGCACTGGCAGAGTTATCTGGAGAAACATGCATGGCACCTGTCCCCGTGGTGCCTGCCTTGAGTTAGGGACAGTAACTGCCTGCTTTCACAGCCCCAGCGTTCAAAGCTGCAGTTTAGAACAACTCCTTGGGGACCGGAAACCCTTTTGAGGGAGATTTTGCTGAAAAGGAAAAACATGCACACCTGGGACAAGCAAGCTGAGTAAAAAAGCAATATTTATTCATGAATGTGTTCGTAGGTGAAGGATCTTACCGATTCTTAGGAATATATGTGTATGTATAAAACTAGGTATGTTCTATGTGTTGATAACAAGATAAGCATTAAAAGATGTGACAAGAGAGATAAGGACTTTTTACAATTCCAGCCCCCTGAGATGCTGCATTGTTCACTCCAGAAAACCTTCTCAATTTCTACCTGGAGTGTGTTGCTGGATTTAGGGCAGAAATACCTAGCCTGGATGGGATGATGGAGGACCTGAAGCCTTGATGACAAATATCAGGAATTGGCATCTGATTAGTTAGACACCGTTATTCAAACATTCTTAAATAACTATTACACCATTGCAGCCACTAATCCTTTCTGAGAAAGACAGATAAGAGAGCATTAATTGGGTGACCATTGCATGAGGACTGTACTCTCTTTGGGACTGAATGTACTGCGGTTTTTGCTGTGCTCTATTCCTTCCTGAAATATTCTTCACTAAGCCCTAACTCTAATAATATCAGACCTCCTGCTGAATTTAGTGGGTCTAGGAAAAACCTTTTGTTTTCCCCATCAGCTAAGCACAACTCCCTCAAAAGATACAGGAGAAAGTAGATACATGATTTTGTAGCCATATTTCACATTAGGATAATACTGTATTTTCATACTTTCACATTAATTTGTCTTGAAGACAGTAACAAGTAAGTACAAACATACCAGTTCTCAAAACCTAATAATAAACTCTTTCTTCTTATGTAAAATGTATTTTGAGAAAAGCATTAATTGTGGGGAGGCTATGTCAAGCCTGAAAACTTTTCAATGTTTTTCATTTCCTTAAAACTGATTCAGAAAATTTCTGGACAAACCATCAGAGATATTTTTGTGGGTTTTAGGGATAATGGACTCTGCAGTGAAAAAAGCAGAGCAGTCTATAATGGAAAGTCCATATTAATCATTGTACGTGGTTTTGGAATACCCATGTAAAATTGGAAATAATTTTACAGACAGTAGGAGGTCCCTAATTTGGTCTCCCTTGAGGAAAATAGTAGATGGGCAACTGCTTTTGAATCAGTGGGCAGGCGGTGTCCTGGTGTGTCCTCAGCCCGGGGACACCCACTAGATGGGGATATTTCCATAGGATGATCCTGGCTCCCCGGCAGGGCTCAGCGTGCCACGCCTGCACCGCCACCAGCTCATTCACCTCCCAGATTCGCCACTTTTGGACAGGATCAGCGTTAATTTGCCATAAATACTAATTCAGGGCAGTAACAGGCAGTTTGGGGCAGGCTTTCTGTTTAAAGAGCAGCCAATCCGAATAGTTGTTTACATGACCAGATGAGCGTGTGCCTGTGCACACACACACACAAGCACTCACATACTTGCACACGTAGATGTATTCAAGAGCCTAAATGGAGTGAAAATCCCACTGCTCCTTGGCTGGAGTAAGTTCTACACCCTTTAGAAGTTAGGCAGCTCAGACACGCGAGACTTTGGGCACAGACTAGCTTTACAACGGCCTTCTGCTTTTTGTTAAAACAAGATTTAAACTCAGGTATACATTTCAGAAGTATTTGCGGAATACTTGTAAAAGGTTTGCTTGAAAAACAGAAGCTTTCGTTTTGCGTATGTGTAAAATCCTTTTCCGCAGCCCAGTATTTTTCAGTCTGTGAGAATCTGGTCTCTGTGCAATGGGAACAAGGTCTATGTGGGGTAGTTACTTATTCTAATAATAAGAAATTACAGAAATGTTCAGTTTTATGATGTCCTTTTTTCTATACAGGTGCTAAGCATCAGAACATGGAAATATGCCTTATTTTCATGCTATGTTGCACAGATTTAGTGATCTGCTAGAGTCGCTCACTTTCTCTTTGCAAGATTCATGGAACCATTTAGGTTGGAAAAGACCTCTAAGATCATCCATCTCTTAACTCAGCACTGGCAAATCCCACTAAACCATGTCTCTAAGTGCCACATCTACATATCCTCTAAATCCCTTCAGGCATGATGATTCCATCATTTCCCTGGGCGGCCTGGCCACCCTTTCAGTGAATAATTGTTTCCTAATATCCCATCTATCCCTGATGCAGCTTGAGGCCATTTCCTCCCCTCCTGTCACTCGTTTCCTGGGAGAAGAGGCCGATCCCCACCTGGCTACAGACTCCTGTCAGGCAGTTCTAGAGAGTGATAAGGTCACCCCTGAGCCTCCTTTTCTCCAGGCTGAACACATGTAGTCATGATTTTAAAAGATTTCTGTCTTCTTTTGCCAGTATTTCATCTGTGCTCTCTCTGCTGCTCTGTGTTCCTAACGCATCATACCCGAAATGACTGAAGAACAAATTGTTTGGTATTTCTTGAAATCACTTACAGTTAAAATGGTCTTTCTTTCTGTGAGCCTCAGGGAAACCAGGTCATACATGAGCTCCACAGGTCCTGCATGAACTTCATACACTCCACAGCACAAAACAGATTCCAGAGACCTAGGAAGTCATCACAAATACCACTGAGCTGAATCACTGAAGAAATGTTATCTTTGTTAACTATTTTTCTCCTAAATGTTATCTTTGTTAACTATTTATTATTCCCTCACTCCTACAAACTGGATAAGAGCACAGGAACCCACACCTCACTATAAACAGGGACACACTGCTCTTTTTTTTTTTTTGGTCTCATCTCTTTTCCATCGCACTGATAACTGTGGATTTTTGCCAGCTGCAAGTAGTTCTTGGCTGGCATTTGAGAAATAACTCAGCTGGTGACTGGGAAAAGTATGTAGGGATGATCCATCAGAACAAATTAACTCCTTGGTTTCTACTGTATTTCTGTGACACAACTTTTCTTTTAGTATCAGGTGCAATTCAGATCCTCTGAAGTGCTTTCTTTTGTCCCCCTCTTAATTCGTTTATTCAGAAGTATTTCAAATGGCAAATTGGAGGCATGATTTAAGCTAGAGTATGTATAAAAAACCCCAACCTACAACCCCACCTCCTTGCTTGTACACAGCATGAGTAAGAAAACTGACAATGTATCCACAGCCTGCAGTTTTTCTGAAATAAGCCATCAGTCAATAATCAATGCAAGTTTAATTCTGGACAACTTTCCAGCATCAGTGATATAACCCAGTGGAACTGCCAGAAATCATTGTCCAAGAGAGGCTAAATAAAATTTTTATTATAAACCAAGATGCTCTCTGTAATATCACATTTTCAGAGAAGCGTTTGCCGGGTCTCTTTTTGGTTTTATCAGCAAATTGCTACTTCCTCAAAGTGTAACATCCCATTAACTTAGAATAGCAAGTGCTGTGGGGAGCATCTTATGTCTCAGTTGGACTACACACCATTGGAAGAAAAGAATCAGAAGCTCTGTTTTAAAGGCTTTTCTTGATACTTACATGTTCTTTTTAAAACAAACAAACAAACAAAAACCCCTAAATTAACTTCATGCACGTGCAATGTTGAGGTCCGTTCTCTAATATGTAGAGTGAAAGACTCACAGAGACCAAAATACCACAGGTGAAAGCCTGCTGCGAAGTAGGCAGGGAGCATGAGAAACAAACTACAAAAGAGAACACCATAATCACAGCCCAGCAGCTGTGACCAAAGGGAAAAAGGTCAGCACAGGGAGAGAGGCAGAGTGGCAGCACCAGGGACACAGCTCAACAGCTTCTGCATTAGGGCAGGGATGAGTCTGTGGCAGTGCAGATGCCCTCCAGACAAGCTCAGGCATCAGGAAGCTCGGCTCTGCAGTTCAGCAGAGGTTACAGAACCCCCCAGATTAAAAAATCACTTTTGTTTTTCAGCCCTGCAGGGCTGAAAAGAGAATGGGGCACAACAGCTGAGAACTAGCCCAAAGCAACATCTGAGTTATAGACAAGAGTAAAGACAGACATCTATGATGAGTCATTTTTAACACTGGCATTTACAAAAAAAATATTACTCACTGGAAAATGTTTTTGTTACAGCTTTGTTGTGTTCCACGCTGTAAGTATGACCTTCTCTTATCTTTTTATGAAAATGCTACCAGTATCTACGGTTTGGTTTGTGCTGTTCAACAGCAAGTCTCATTCTCACAGCTCCTTATCACACAAGCACATCTTTATCCTTCCACATCATTCCCGCCACAGGAGAGAGGGAAACAGTTTTAATCAAACTTCTCAGAGCTTACAACTGTTTTGAATGTCATTTAAAAGCCATTCTCACCAGCTGAATAGCTGTAGACATACCAATGATATCAGACCAGGCAGACCCAGTTCTGGGCAGGCTTAGGCCCAGCAATGAGCTCGGTGGGTGGCAGGGATCAGCCTTCAGCCCAGCCCTCCCACCTTAATTTCAGCTATCCCAGAAGAAAATTTCAGCTATCCCAGAAGAAACCAGAGGGAGGCTGTGACTGAAACAGAACAACAGCAACAAAAAAAATCAGAACAGATTCAATATTACAGTGCTGCAAAAGTAGATAATTTAGGGTGAAACCCTTTTTCTTCCATGACTGACCCAGTGCATGCAGCAGATACATACATATCCACCCAGTTCTGTGAATTACGCTGGAAAGAAACATATGTACCTTAAAATTCCATAGGGAAACCTGTCCTTTGAATAGCGTATTATTTTGCTAATAAAACCTCCAGATAGATGGCTTATTAAGCTATTTTTTACCCCCCAAATGATGGCAATATTATAGCCTTCTGGGAAATGAGACACAAGTGTGTCTGTCCCTTGCTGTTTCTGGAGCACATACACATCCATCCCAAAAGGATGAAGGATGTAGCAGGATAAGAAATCTGGCTTTGCTTTTGCAGGGCTTGACAGATCAGTGATGGTGAACGTGTTTGTCTGACTGGAGGCTTGTGAAGAGTCAGTCAGAGATATAAGCGAGGCTGCAGCCTTGTGAAATTGAGAAACTGAAGTATTGGATGTTTAATTCCAGCTCAGTGACAGTGACATGTCCCCAGTCAGCTCCTGGCCTGCCTGCCTGAGGCTGTGTCAGCCTAGGAAAAAGTGAGGACTCAACTCTCAAATCACGAACCTTGAAATATAGAAGGGTGTAAAAATCAGATTCCTTGCATGCCCAGAGTACTTTTTGTTCTGATAAGGAGAAAATAGAACCTTCTGGCTGCAGCATTTACTTTATTATTCATTTATCTCTGCAGCAAGATGTGTTTTCATGGCACAGATACAATAGAATTGTCAGGTGAAAAGAATAGCCCAGCTTAAAGGTTACCAAAACCCAAAAACCCAAATAACCTCTTTTTATTTCTTTCCCAGATTTTGTTCCAGAGTAGACATGATAGCAAAAAAAAAAAAAAAGTCTTACCACAAAATTGAATTAAACTTCTGGAGTGTTTTGCCCTTATTGTTTATTACTGCACTGCAGGAATTTTTTCTGCCACCACCACCTTACAGATCAGTCTGCTCTTAGGGATCTGTGGTGCTGTCAGTCCCCTTGTCCCCTTTGCTGGTGGGGTTTTCCTTGTTGGATCAGGACAGGCTCTGCACAGTCAATATTCCATGGATATATTGTTGATATACATATATCAATGACATATATAATGATCCATGGATATTCCATGGGTAACTGGAGCGGCAACTGAAACCTGAATTTTGCGCAGCAAGCACAAAAATGGTGAATGCAAAGGTTTCACACAAGTGTAGGAAACTCTTCCATCAGTGCATGAAGCTGGTGTGCCCCACAAGGGCCAAGGGTACAACCTGCAACCTGTCGACGTTCAGACGCCCAGAAAGATGCTCAAAAAGTATATAAAAAGGCTCTTGGAAAACTAAAACATCTCCAAAGGCCAGGGGAGTCACACTATTCAAAAACGGAAAGGCTTCATAGGTGAAAAAAATGTGCTTTGTGTCACCGGCCCGGAGAACGACTCAGTCACCCTGGGCAACCCCTCAGTGCCACCAGTCCTTCCTTGCACTGTCCCCGAGTAGTCCCGTGTGCTCTGCACCCCGATCTCATCTCCAGAAAGTTGCCGTGACTGATTTTGTTGCAGGCTGACGACCGTGGTGATTGATTGGGTATGACTGTGTTTGAATCAGCCACAGATTGCCTGGCTGTGTCAGGCAGCCATGTTCCTTCAGTTTCCGCAGATTCTCTCTCTTTTGAAAAAATGGTGATTTCTTTCACCCCTATATTTGTTTTGGGCAAATCCTGGGTGCTCCCTCCTCTCTTGAATAAGCCCATAATAAAGTGGCCGTTGTTAATGCTTTTGAGATGTTATTGATGAATTTTCTTCTCTGATTAATTGCCTTCTCTCCGCAACTTGTACTTTTCTTCCCAGTTATTCCCTACAGCTAATGAACATTCTGCTTTTCAGCAGGCATTGCGACTCTATTGCTTTTTCTTTGTTTAAAGCTTAGCCACATCATCGGCCTTTCTTTTATTCTTTCTGACAACCTGTTCCTAACGACAAATCTGGTGCTATGATGCAAACTCCCTCCAACTGTCCTCCCTCTCCCTGTGTTTGCACAAGTGTAAGGTCAGCACCAGGAATACATCCCCAGGGCTTGCAGCTCCCTGGCCAGCCCTGTCTTTGTGGCTGGATGTTTGTCCGTAACGCTGTGATCATCCTCAGCTGTTGCCGTGCAGCCGCACGCGTTCGGATAACATTTATGGCAAATCCCTCCTGCCCTGCCTGAGCTGCCTCCGTGCCACTGCTGTCGCTCCTTCCAGCTGCAGAGCTGCACCATCTGCTGCTGCTAAACCCTCTCCTGTTAGTGCTCGTTTGCAGTTTCTGGTGGTCGTTTCTAACAGCATTTTAGGGTCAATGACAACCTCCATGTTCCAGGAGCTTTGGCCAGATTCCTTCCATGGTATCGCTTGTTTATTTTCACGGTTCTTGCAGCAATTCTTGCTGCCGTTGCTACCCACATGCCACTCCTCTAGCACATTTTATCCAGCACATTTTATCTCTCCTTTGTGAAGTCAGTGTCACCTAGGTTTTGTTTTGCACGGGGTTGGCAGCCCCTGTTCCTTTACTGTGACCACAAAAATTCACTCCACGGTAGCACTTTGGCCCACTTGTATCCAAGCATTTCAAAATAACTTGTTTTAATTTGCATAGCTTGGTCCTTGCCTCTGCCCCAGATCCTTTCTGATTCTTAAACACAGGACTCAGGCCTCCATCAAAAGTGGAATCCTCCCTTGTACTGAACTACGCAGAGTATTTGATTTTTTTAAAAAAAACAGGATGTTTATGAAAACCTTTCCCTGTAGATGACTCAGTCTCAATTCTGTTATTTCAGTAGATTTATGGGGTTTTTTATATAAGCAATAAAAATTTTGTGTCAAAAACTACAAAGGATACCACAGTTCATTGCTTTCAATTTTAAAATATCCTGAATTTAAAAGAAAATTACTTAAAAATGTTTTTTGTGCATAATAAACTTGTATTAAAGTTAAAGAATAATAACAGTTCCAATCGGTTCCAGATAATGTGAACTTATAGAGGGATGCACTTCAGGGTTTTTTTTGCAGATGATATTCCATATGGATTATGAACTTTGCCCTCCATATTTCAAGGAACTCACGTAAGCATCTTGCCAGGAAAATACTGGAAGAAAAAAAAAGATGGAAAAAGGCATCCAAATGCACAGTGAAGCGCTAAAGTAAAAAACCATATTAATAAAAAATATGGATTGTATAATGATTCACAAACTCAAGAAAGTCGAGTTGGAGGGGGCACCTAGATTTCCTTAATGAAAAGCATTTCTTTGTTCTGAGCCATTCAGTAACTTTTTCTCGTGTACTTTGACAGAGACCACGTGCAAGTTTTCAGATTTATCAGTGTGGCAGTGACTTCGTACTGGCTCTTGCAGCTCTGAAGATACACAGTCAGCTGAGACCACTGACTGGTCCTGGCCTGAGCAAAGGGATTAGGGTATCTTTGATTTATGGATTTTAAAAGTCAGATCTTTCCAAATGAAGGATCCGTGTGTTTTTGTAGCCTCGGGGAAGCAGACAGATGTGAATGGCTAACATTTATTGTGGGATTTCTGTCCTCTTTCGTGTAAGACACAAACTTATTCACCATAACAACCGAAAAACTGCGTGAAACAGTGAAAATAAACAACCATTAAAAAATGTGTGAAACAGTAAAAACAAAAAAAGGCAGCAATACCCAGTCCTTGAAGGAATTCAAGGAAGCTTCAATTCCATAATGGAAAGATGTACAAAATACCATAATTCAAAATGGCAGGCAATTTTAAACTGGAAATGGAGCTGTTCCTCTTATGCAGGTATAAATAATGGCAAATCTGCTAAAATCTGTGAAAGTGTAATGCCTAATTTTGGCTTGGATTCTGTTCTGACTTCTGTGAAATTAACAATGTGATGTTAGACACACACCGGTGAAATATGTTCAAAACATTTAAAATAGCAAATGGGAAATCAGAGCATACGAATGACTTTTTTACAAAAAAATAAAAACTATTTTATCACATTTGCATTTTCTTTATTTTGAAATGACGATGATATTAAACTAAGTTTTGACTATATAATAAACAAGAAAATTTGAATAATAACACTCACAGTGTATTAATAAGAAAGATCTATTTTTTTTAGTTCTTAATGAATTATAACTTATGGTTTTGATTATTTAATATATAATTTTGTATTCCTCCTAACTTCATAAATGTTTATGATATTGCTAAACATCAGGAGGTACAGCTTCTATATTTCGCTCCCAGTTTTCTTAACCACAAAGTCTTAAAAGCATGAAATACTACCACAGTCCTCACGAGGGTGTAGCTGTGGATTGTCAGTTGACACTCTCCCCCCTCTCCAGGAAAAACATGTGCACATTTGGGTAAAAAGAATTAACATTTTCATTCATCAGACAATACTGTACTTCCTGGGAAGTTGACAAAAGATGGCATGCAGGAGTTTTAAAACGTAAACTGACTGTATAGAATTACAGAATCATTGATAAGGGAAAAGATCCTTAAGGTCATTTAGAGACCTTAACAACTGTTAACCTGACACTGCCAAACCCACCACTAAATCACATCCCTAGGTGCCACACCTACACAGCTGAACGCACAAGGACAATATATTTGAGAAGCAAAGATTCCCATCCATTGCCGTGGACTTATGCATTACAAGTAAAAATAAATGAATACTTTCTTACAACTTTCAGAGCCTTATTGTCACACAACGTTATTTTTAAATGGAGGCAAAGTCTTGGAGAGGCATTTCAAGTGTCTAGGACAGGTACTGGGGTGCAGCTGTTTGCCTGTGTACACGATTTGCACTTGTGACAGCAGAGGAGAGTCCTTACCAGGCTGTGCAGTCAGAGCAAATTCAATGTGCTGCATTTCTGCGGGCTGTAAAGCAGATCCAGGTCAGAGGTTTCATCTGGTCTCTTGTTGGCACAGCTCTGACAAGGTCAGGCAGGTGACTCACTGCTCCATCTGCTCTGCTCACGGGGAGCTGACACAGTGCAAGGCACACTGAGGAAAAAGCACTGGGGATTAGTTAGGTTTTCGCCAGTTAAAACCTGGAGTACCTTAAAAGGAAAATACAGTCTACAAAGCAATAAAAATGAGGTCAAAGTATGTTCACATTTCAGATGTATAGCTGCTACCTTGGTAAATAACGAGCCATTAAAAGTGAACAATATTTGTATTTGCGTAATTCTATTTTTCCCGAGTAAAGTACAGCTGCCACATGAGGGCTGCGTTTGAGGAAACTGTCAAAGACATACTCTGTGCTGGCAGGTCAGTGTTTAATGGCTCCCTGACATATAATAATCCAACTACTAGAAGATTTTATAATAATCCAGCAACTTAAAGTTCTTGTCCCAACATTTACAAGTTTCCATAGTGCAAAACGTCATGTGAGTAGAAAAGAATTCCTAAAACATCTCACTGATTGTTTTTTCTGCAGCTGATCAATTGATTCATTGTCTACAATTGTTGGAGAGGGAAGAGAACTATTAAGTAAATTGGTAAATGGACATGCCAAGGTGTTTGTAACACGGAAAGCAGAATATAATATACTGTCTAAATGAATAAACAATGTGTGGGAAAAAAGTAAATCAAAGATGTGTGACTTCCTACTCTGCTGCTTTCAGGAACGTGGTCTTTTGTCTCCAAGCTCATCCAAGCAGAAAGTGATTTCTATTCTCCAGAATCACTGATTCAGATGATGCCTTTGACAAGAGTGCATTCCCCGTGACAGGGGGCTGGTTTTGCCTCAAATCCACCTTAAGGGGCTTGGATTGGCACTGATCTAAGTCTTACAAATTCCTTTTATGTAATAGCTCTGAAATGTGCTTTTTCTAACTATATGTTTCTATATTCTAAGATTATTCTGTCTCATTATGTTCTTTGTAAATCAATAAATTAAGGCCTAAGAATAAATTATACCTCAGCAAAAAGGTCATATGTGGTTTTGTACGATGTATGTTTTTTGTGCCATATATGAGATGCTTTTCAGCTGTGGTAGTTTGCCTCAGAAAAAGTTCAGCTCTCTGAGCTGTACCTTACCTATAAAAATTTGCTATAGTCTGAAACATATTCTCTGACATTATTTGCCTAACATCATTTTGGACAAGACTTTGCTCCAGTCCAGCATAAGAACCTACTTTTCATTGTTTGCTTTTATGCAGAAACAGTATTTTCAATAGACATGACTTTCTTCCCACTGTGAAAAAAAACAAACAGTAGAGAGAGCCTGATTACAATGGTTCCTTTATATTAAATACAGATGAGTTTGGGTTTTGTATTTTTGTTTGTTTTGTTTTGTTTTGTTTTTATTGGAGAGGTTGTGTCTGTTGCTTTAGTCATACAACATAAAACCAGTAGAACAAATGATTAGAAGGGGGGATCAATACAACAAACTCCTTCTGATCCTCAGTTATTCTGTTTAGAGTGTAAGTCCCTCTGGAATTTATGGGAATTTGGTTTGAGGCCCAAATTCATGAAGATATAGCAAAGAAGTGTCTAGCTTCTCGTCTATTTCCTTGGAATCTGATTACCTTTGGGAATCTGGGCCTCAGGCAAGTTTATTAATGTCTTCATTGTACCGGATCTAACATTCAGTTGCTGCTCAAAGCTGAGTTGAAATTCTAGATGTTACTTAAGTGTCACCTGATTATTGTCAATATTATTAAGCTGATTTGAGGCAGTGGTGGATGAACTGGAAACCTAACCACAAAGGAAGAGGTGGAAAAGAGGAATATCTTGTCTAAATAGTTCTGTGCCAATACAGTTTCATATGCCATCCTTCCTGCAATGTGACGGAACACAGCTGAGCTCTTAATTGGTTCCTGATAACTGCTAACATTCTTTGTTCCTTACATCATGTAGTCCAAGAGGTTTGCATCTAAAAAAAAGTCAAACTGTTGTACCAACAAGCTAAGATTCATGGTGTGTCCAGAGCAAAACCTTCTGAGGCACTGAACAGAAGTGTGCTGAGGGTGGCTGCAAGACTGAGGGAAGAGTTTCCCTGTGGGGATACAGGGACATCCCCAGCTCTGCTGCACTTCTGCCAGCGTTCAGATCTGCCCGAAGCTGCCTTAGCCTGCCAGGAGCACTGGGTTTATACTAGTGATTATTGTATTAATGCACTTGCAAGAAATGTTCAGGACTTCAATGGTTTACTCACCATTACCTCTCACACAGGCTCCAAAATAAGATGAGACTTATAGGACAGTTCTATCCTGGCATAACAGTGTTGTCCTGGAGCTGCAAGCTGACTGCAGCAAAAAATGTCCGTGAAATTTTTGGGGTACAGCAAAAGGAGGAAAAAAGATGTGGAAATTGGGGAAGGCGCACACACGCCTACAAAATGATGATGTGGCCTGAATATTTTTTAGAAAAAATCTGAAGGGAGTCAGTCAGTCGGAGCAGGGTGCTGGGCAGCCAGATGCAGGACGCATCACCCCTCTGAGCCGAGGGCATCTTTTGAGAGCCTTCTCTGGAAAGCAAAGCCCATAACGGAGGTGCCACGCAGTTCCCACCGCCCCCTTCCCATCAAACCCGTCCAAAATACCGAGAGAACGAAGGTCTCGGCTCTGAATCGGAGCTGCTCCTTTCCCTCAGCATCCGCCCCGGTCTCTCAGCATCCTCCCCGCTCGCAAGGCGGGGGGGCTCCGGCGGGGGCTGCGGCTCCGCCCGCTCCGCTCCGCTCCTCCCGGGCCGGGC
>WAAG01016943.1:214077-243394 GCA_013390105.1 Tichodroma muraria
GGGCCGGGCCGGCGGGGCGGAGGTGCGGGCCGTGGCCCGGCCGGAGCCCAGAGCGAGAAAGGGGCAGAGCGTGGCGACGGGACGAGTGGGGGGAAGAGTTACGGAATTGTCTTTGTGCGGCAGGAGCTCAGGCGCACGAGGGTATCCTCGGAACACCCAGGGTTCAGGGCCGTCAGTGTCCTGAAAATGCGTGGAGAAGCAGCTTGTTTGTGATGTAATTGCGTGTTTTGATGTCAAATTGCTGGCCCAGAATCGCACAGGGCCCGTTTCAAAGCCGGGAACTGAGATCAGACCCAAAGCCATTGTCTCATATGGCTGTCAAAACACCTTGCCCCTAACCTTCCCCTTTCTTGTGTGCATTTTATTTCATTCCCCTTCCTGTTAAGAATCTTCCTTTCAAGTTCTCTTTTCCTCTCATTCAAAAATACTTAGTCTACAAAAACCTGTTACTGGCAACCTGCTGGAGAAGTAAACCTTGGTTTACTATAATTGAATAATTTCTGAACTTTTGCTCATCTGGACGGTTGCTGAAGTCCACCTCTGTTACCCACTTCATTTAGACTGCAAACACATTGAGAAAAACCATTCTTTACAATGCTGCAAAGATGTTTGAGGGTGTAATCGGAATTTCTGCGTGTTTTACTCTTTCTGTAGTCAGTTCTGGATTGAGGAACAGTCTGTGTACAGTACAAAGCATGAATTGTTTGAGCAGAGTCTTAGGAGATAAATGGTTTGCCCTTAGAAAGATTTGCAGCTGTTATTTAAAATAAACAGACACACCAAGCGGAGAGATTTTGTCTTGGGCAAAATCCCGTTCATCCTGGTTGAACTTGTAGCCTCCTAGTTCTGTTTCAGCAGTTGCAAAAAAACAAAAGGACACAGTTTTTTCTTGCGTGTTTACAAGATTCATGCCCTTCCTCATCCCACAAAGACAGTAGGAACTGAAATGGACAATTAAATTCTGGGTGTGTGCACCGTCATCTATGGGGCTGCTTCTGTTGACTTCGAGGGGCTTTTGTTTCTCTCTCTTGCCAGAATATTTTCTCTTTGTCGGAATGGAAAGTCTGCCTGAAGTTTTCAGCAGTTTTCTGTGAAGAACAGAAAGCTGGGCTCTCAACTGACACCAGCCTGTGCAGATGCCAAATTGCCACTGGCCTGCACACTTTTCTCCCCTCGCAGGGTCTGGCTTTGGCTTCACCAGCCCAGAGCTCAGGGGTTTAGCTCAGCCCTGTTTTCCTGGCCCGTGAAAAGAGCTGCTGCAGGCAGTGTCTGGAGCAGGCAGTGTCTGTCACTGGGGCCATGCACAGGAAGCATGGCTTGGTCTCTTCTGTGACATCTTTGCGAATTTTCAGGTGTTTATTTGTTGCTTTTTTTTAAATTTGGCAGATGGAAGCTGAAGAGGAAGGGGCAAAAAAGCTGTCAGAGGTCAGCTTTGAAGATTTACCTCCCAACTACCATAATGAGTCCAACACGGAAACCAGAGTGGGCAACAGAACTGTTCAGACTCATCAAGAAATTGATAAGGTACAAGAAAACTTGTATATGGTGAGCTCTCCATTCTTACACACCTTTTCTTCAACATTGCCCCCCACGCCCAGTTTTACATGTTTGTTCACAAAATAATTTGGAGTGTAAATTTTCCTGATGATAATTACTTTGGGGTTTGGTTGTATCTTCTGTGCTTGACTAATCATGGTGTTAAGGACACCTGTCACGAAAGGTTAGTGTGAAATAACAATTTATTTTGAAAGAAAGGCCTGCTAAAAATAGGACACAGCTACAGCTATCGCATGGGGAATGAAAACCCAACCATTTCCTGCTCCATTGGCTTCTTTACAGTGTCATTTTAAATAGACAAGGAGGTAGCTCTGTCATCCACTTTCTCCCTTGGATTGGGGTTTATTAAGAGTGACAGCAAAATGGGAAAAAAAGAGGAGGTGGGAGTGGGTTAATTACTGCAGGATGTAGGACTGAGAGTAACAAAGGACTAATAAAAACTGTGGTTTGATATTCTGTTCTTTTCCTGTATCAGGTTACAGATAACAAAACTGGATCAACAGTTTTTTCTGAGACAGTTATTACATCCATAAGAGATGGAGAAAACAAAAGGAATCATGTAAGTGAGCACATTTCTTTCCTTTTGAAAATCAAATACTTTGGGTTCCTTGTTCAGAAGACTGTGACAGAGTTCACGTAACAGAATTTTGGAATGTTTTGAAACACACTAAACCATTGGGGTAAGCAGTCAAAAATGTTTGTGTATTTTAATTAGTTTAACTTAGGAATATTATGACTTGGAAACAGAGTTTCAGTGTTGTAGTTAATCAACATGTTTGAATATTCAATTTGTCTGTCAAAAGTAAATGTTAAATAGCAAAGATACTTACACAGCCCTTTCCAGTGAGTGGGGATAAATCCTTAGGAGCAGTGATCTTATCTTCCATTAAAAAAAATTGCTTTATAGATTTTAACAGTTGAAAATAACCCCAAATCATTTTATTTATGAGGAATCCTTGAAACAACGTATGGCTCTATTTGCTCCTCAGCCTAGCACAGTGATGGACAACTGGTTGTAAAATGTCACTTTGAGGAGAAGGGAGAGAAATGGGACAATAAATCCCCCTCCCCTCAAAATATGGTTAAGGACTCTCAAAGGAGTTTAAAAAATCAAGAATATTCTTTACCCGAGTCTTGCAAGCAAAGGTACATTTGCTAAACATCAACAGTCACATGAGAAATTCAGCACATACCACTACTTGAAAAATTGTGTTTTCTTTGGTTATAGTCTTACCAAAATGGATTCTTTTTTGTGCTCTTACTAAGACTGGGCTTACCAGGTTTCCTCTGATAGCTGGCTTCATATGAATAATAGCTTGTGGTTTGATTTACTTCAACATGCCCTGGCTTTCTTTTAGAGTAACTCACCTCCAGTTCTTTCACAGAAGCAGCTTTGTAACTATTTTAGAAATATAATTATGGAAATTATTTTATAAATACAATTATGGAAAAATTATGTCAGTGGTTCCTATTTTTAGTGGGCACAGAACCTGAAATTGGTGTCTCTTTTCTGAAGTTTTCCCTCTTGCAACTCATGTTTTTATACTGCTATTTAAGTCTGAAAATGGCAAGTAGCAAAATATAGCACACACAAGCAACTTTACTTTTTTTTTTTACTATTTGGCACAGCTTGTAGCTTAAGTGAAAACTCAAGGTATAAAATAAATTGTAACTATTCTAAACTACAACTGATTTTATACAAAGTGTTAACATCCTACACAGTGCTTTTTAATAATAAGATCATGTGTAATGAAGACAATCCAAATGGGTTTTTTTCCAAGCAAACGTGATCATCATCTTCAAACCCAGTGTACAGAGGCAAACTTGTTAACCTTAGCACTGCGACACACCACTAGTGGTGTTTATAATGTATTTGGCTTTATAATTACAGGCTTGCCTGTGGTGCCTAATCATTCTTCACAGCCGTAAAATTTATTTCTGAATTAACTTTCTCCCGGGTTTATACAAAATTCCTTATAAGCTTCTTTTATCAATGGCTGCGTTTTCTGTTTGCCTCGCTGACCAAGCCAGTGCTGCATCCAGAACTCTCATACTGTTCTTAGTGCTCCAGCTGAAGGATTTGAGGGCTGAACACAGATTTTTGTCAGATTTCATGGTGGCAGCCTCCGTGCAGCTCTGGAGCGACCAGAACAACCCGAGCTGGTCCCGTCAGCTCCTCATGGCTTAAATCCCGCGCCCGCTGTTCACCGAGCTGCTGGAACAGAGCTCCAGGTGTTAATGCTGATTTCCCCCCTCACACTCATTTTGAACTTCCAGCATGCCCACGGTACAAACACCTTATTTAGAGGTTGCCAGCTTAGAGGAAAAGCAGCCTGCAGATGTACTTGGTCCTTATTTAAGGAGAGCATGAAATTAATGTGACTGAGAGATGCCTGACGGGGGTAAATCTGAAAATGCTTGCAAACTTTAAGCATCAAGGAGGAATAGGAATCACTTTTGCTATTACAAAGAACTATTGTAGGAGTGATGCGATTAAGAGTTGGAAGATTTGGGTTACAGCAAGGAAAAAAGTGGTGCTGTGGAGAGATCTGTGAAGTGGAAGAAAAATTTTATCCCAATTAAAAGGCACTGTTGCTTATATCTGTAAACTTAAGGTGAAAGTATTGGGAAATGAGTTGCAGAAAACTTTTCACTGGGCCCTTAGGTCATTTTTACACACTCATTTTCATACCTGAAGTTTTGTGTGACGTTTTGACTGTGGTCATTCTCCAGGCCACAGGCCACCACTTCAGCAGGTGCTGGAAGAGTGATTCCACTGGTTTCATAGGCTCAGTTTATAGGCTTACCTTATAAAAGTTAAGGATTCCCACGGCTCCTGCACTTAAGGTACAAATTTGGGTGGTAAAGAGTTTTCCAAGCACCTTTATAAATCACCTGCTCTGAAATTTAAACTCTGTGTAATTTATTACTGAAGTAATTTGTGATAACCGGAACCCTACACCTCCTCAGTTTACATTTGTTTTCTGTGCTGAGTTATAAGCCTCTGAAACCACTGAAAGTTTTTCATGTGACGTTTTTGGGCTTTGAGAGATGACACGAGAGCCTCACAAGAAGGCAAGGATGGATCTGCATTGCAATATTAAATCCACTTACTGGCTGGAACGAGAAATCCAGAACTGGAGAAGCAGCTTAGTGGAAAACAGGTTGTGCCTGCGTTTTAAATCACAGTGCTTGTCCTTTAGAAGCAGGTGCCAATAAACACAGAAATAGTGCACAGAAATAAATGTATATAAGCACGTACACGTACGTGAAGGGCAGGTATTGCAGAAACACGAGGGAAAATCCTCCTCACACAGACTTTTCCTTTCAGACTATTTCTTCCTGGCTCTGCATCACAGCAGCATTCTGCTCAGACTGCTCTTTGCTACTGATGGCTCCTCTGACAGTGCTTTCGTGGCTGTTGGTGTTCTGAGTCTCCAGAAGGGGAGTTGGGCTCGTTGCCATTTCTGGCAGTGCAGCCCAGTTCCTCAGAGGTGCTGCATTACTGGGAGGCCCCGTGTGCATTGCCAGACTCACATTCAGTTTCTCAGATGTCACTGAGGGCTCGCAGTCACCCCTGTAGATGTCAGGCTTCAATCCAGCACTCTTCATAGAGGCCAGACGCAGGCAGGAGGTAGTTGGATGGGCATAAAGTCCTTGGAGGATTTTGACATCCATTTGTTCCTGGATTTAAGGCTCAAATACTCTGTAATTTAATTCTCCAAGGAGCATTGGGTAGCTTGCAAATTAATAGAGTATTTTCAGTCAAAAGTTCAATCACAGAGCACAGCAAAAATAACAGCATTCCTCATTATCCTATGAAAATCAAAATATTTTCTAGCTTGTTGGCTAGACCTATTTCAGTTGTGATACATTAGCCTAACCAAGGGAAAGCAAAGATGAAAAGTAAAAGGAAGCAAAACTGGTGCTGGTAAGGTTTGCTACATAAAGATTAGTTGCATTTCTTCTCACTTCCATTCAGAGCAGTATTTTACTCTCTCTTCTATTATGAGCTCTCTCTTCTAATTCAAAGCTGGCATACCTGAGCTTTTTTCTTGTCTCTAATAATATGATAAATAATAATAAAAAAGCAATACCTGTTTTTAGCCGGGTTGTTTTTGTATTATTTTTTTTTTCTAATTTTAATGGAACTGTATCTGCTAGCTTTCAATTCTCTTTTTTGAAAGAGATTTTTAATGATGCTGGTGTCTAGGGTGAGTGAACCAGGGAACTGGGAGGATATAACGCATTTCTCATTTCACTTTGGCACTGTGGAACAGATTCCTTCCTTTTGCTTGCCCCTGGTGTCAGAGGCTGTTGAGGGCAGGGCTGTTCCTTCTCTTTGGTTGTGCAGTTCTTTGTGGCAGGGTGAGGGGGGCTGCCCCCCGTGTGGTTCTGTGCAGGGTGCCTGCTGCTCCTCCAGCAGGGTGGCAGTGCCTGTGTGCACACTTGAGTTGGGGGCACACCTTCTGCAAGCACAGCAGCTGCTCTCTCAGGGATTCCAAACACCAGCATGTCCTTAGGAGGAGACCCTGGCATGCCCAGGCCTTCCTTTCCTGGAGCTCTGGGCAGGGAGGTATCACTGTGAAACTGCCTGTACGAGCTGACCTGTCAGCTTCTGATTTGTCTGTACAGACAGAATGGATGGCATCCCTTTTATAACAGCCTCATTTGAACCTTTATCTTTGCTCCAGCAGTAAAGTAGAAAAAAGAAAACAGCGTGATTTCCCCCTTTTCTAGGGAAAAACAGTGATTTAAATGGTTAAGCTGCAGCTCTTTGAGCTCCCACTTCGCTGCCAACATCCAGAACTGCCAGAGTAACTGCTTGGCTCTGTTTGGGCACCTTGTGTATGATTTCACCAAATACCTTCTCAGCCACATGTACTGGAGCTGCTCTCTTCGAGGCTCATACTGCTCCACGGAGAGGAGTTCCTACCAGTGCTCTGTGAAAGGAAGAAACCGAGAAGGAAGAATCAGTGGGACGGAAATTGCAATTTTTCCATCAGCAGCACTGCAGGAGAGGAGTAAAGGGCAGAAATTTGAAAATGTAGCATCTTGGTATTGACTTCTGCTCCCTAATGTCTCAGGGAGGATACTTGTTTTGGGCAGTCTTATACTGCAAAGGTCCAATTCCTTTGTTCCTTTTTTCACAGAACTTTTAGTCCCTGGTGACTTGCTCTCAACAACCTTAAACTATCAGTAGACACAGTAAGTGCATTCCTGGGTTGAAATCCAGGTCTCTGCCTAGCCCCAAATCATGTAATATCTAAATCTGGTAGGTTTTGTATGTTTAATAATGTAATTCCCTGGTACTCTAAGTTTGCTTTTCTGTTAGCTGTCCAGCCTGCTCTGCTCTATTAATCATTGGACCAGTGCAGTTCTTTTTTGCACAACACCCACCCTTTAGGTAATTCTTGGTGGAGGAGCAGATGAAGCAAATTGTTTTAGAGAGCCATGGCTCCTCAGGCATGGTTAGACATCCTTAACCAATTCTTGATGTTTTACTGAACCCCCATTTTTAGTTCCCTTTTCAGTTTTGGTCTTGGCAATGTAGAATAAGAAGCTTTGGGGCAAGTGTGAATAGCTCATAAGGACAAGTAGCCTGTGTTTGTTACAATAGAAAATGATGTGGAGAAGGGTGCAAAGGGAAAGAGGATTGATTTAGCTAAAGATGAGAAGAATTGATCAATTGGCATTCTGAGCTGCTCTTATTAATCTGGAGTGTTTTCAGGCTGTGACTCTTGTTGTAGAGAGGGACATACTCTTGTATGAAAGATGTGGTGGACTGTGTGCTTATCTCTGAGACTTCATAGATAATTCCATAGGCAGCAAATGCTCCTCAGTGATGCAAAAGCTATTAAGAGATTTAATTTAGGTCATGGATGACAGGATGGCCTTATTGTCAGTCACAGTGTATCTAAACCCAGTGGTTTTGGCAGTCGCCTGATGCTCAGTGGGCTACGGCCAAAAAAAATCTGAATGTTAGCCCCAGTGGATGGAAAGATCTCTGACCCTGTACCAGGAAACTTCTCAGAGGAGGAAGGTGGGAGATCCCTGTGATTACCAGCTGCCTGACACACTCCTCGATGTCCACATCTTTGTTTGCTAAGCTCAGCCCACCCCGAGCTGGTTTTCTCCCCGAGGAGGCTGTGTGGGGAGTTGTGGGTGCACACACAGGAGCAGGAGTGGGCAGTGGGCAGTGGGCACTGACATCAGGTGCCTGTGTGGCCGGCAGGGTGCAGGGGCCACGGTGTGAGCAGTGGGGCTGCAGCTCCCCCACACTCGGCTCTCCAGCTTGGTGACCCTGAGCAGACATCAGTAAGAGCAGCTGCCAGACCTTACCAGGGCCAGGAGAAGCAAGGAGCCTTTTGCTGAGAGGTGAGGCAAGGAGGCAAGCCAGGCAGGTGTTCTGGCTGAAAACACAACCAGCGACGGTAGGAGAACACAGATCAGTATTTTTTATTTTTTTTTTTAATAACTTTTGAATGGTCACTTAGATTTCCAGGCAAGTAGACTGATGAAACAGCAGAAGGGTTACTCCTAGTTAAGGGTATCAAGTCCTACTCTTGCTTGTATCAGTGGGAGTCTGAAGCACTTCAGATAACTTCAGTAAATTTACTTGGTTAGTAATGAAGAAAAAAAATACTAAAAGAGTGACCAGGATTCCTCTCATATTTCCTGTCAGTCTAGCTTAGTTTGTTTGTTTATTTTTCTGTTAAGTTAGGGAAACAAAACTATGTAGTACCAATAGATATTCCAAAAGTATTCATTAGCAATTCCAGTCTATGCCTTTATTTAGAATTGTTAAGAAATTTGCCGGATCCTCACGTGCTGTAATGTGGTGTTTCTATTCCAGCTAAACCCCAAAGAAAAAGAATATTTTTATCAAGTTGACAGAAGAGCCGTCTCACCATTTTTATCTCTCTGGACTATTACCCTTTGAGTAGCTAAATACTGAAGAAAGAAAGCTTTTCTTGTCATAAATTTCTCCTCACCAAAAACGAGCTATTGCTGTAATACAGTGGCAGTCCCTGGAACTGATTCAGTGTTCTGGGCACGGTTAGTGAGAGCAGATTGGTAAACCAGTGATTCCTCCTGAAGGGTACAAAACTTTCTCTTCCAGCCAGTACTTCACCAGTGTCCGTGCACCACTTCTAAAGCTCTCAGCATTCTTGTTGGCTGTGGGAATAAATCCTGCCTTGTCTGAAGCTTTCCATGAGCAGGGAGGAATGGAGCTTCCTGCTTCTCCCTTGTTTGCATGCTGGTTGCCACAACTCCTCTGCCAACAAGCCGTGGTAAGGGAGAGTGCCAGTCAAGGGGAAGGTGTTTGCCTTTTCCCTGGGTTTGGTTCACTTTTCCCACTCACAACATGCTGAGTTTGGGGATCCAAGGCCGTGCAATTGTATTTTATAGGTCATGTCCAAGTTGTAGGGAGATATAAAGACAAATCACCATGAATTTTTTTACTTTCTGCCTCTTCTGGATCAACCTGTTTATTCTAGAGAAATGTTTGGAGTTTTCTTATCTTCTCTTTAAGGTAACTTCCATTCAGGAGAGTGAATCTTTTATGTGGGCTGGTGCCAATTTCATGATCTAATGACAACTGTTAAGAAATCATAGTATGGATTTTCTTCATTGAAGGTTCATCAGCAGAGTTTTTTCCTCTTGCCATGCACATGTTGCGAATTAATCATAAGAGGACAAACTTTAAGGCAAATGAGAATTTTTTCCCACTGATTTTGATTACATGACTTAATCTATTGTCTCCAGCAGCTGCTTATTTGAGATTTTAGCTGAAACCATGTTATCTAATTAAGCAGCAAGCCTTAGCTGGAAGGGTAACAACAGTAGCTAAGGCATCAGGAAATACAGGCTACAGCACTGGAGTTATAGCATCTTTTTATCTTTTATTTGCATCTGTTCTCATCTTGGAATGGTTGAAATAGATACAGAGGATGCAGGTAAATGGGTTAAAGCTGGTTACATCTGTGTTGTTGTAGGTAAGGTGGCAGAATTTGCTGTGGCTGAGAGGTTGGCCCAGTAACACATCGTTCCATATGTGATGAGCCTAAGTCTTATCTAATCTTTGCCTGGACTTGAGGAGGGTTAGATTCTACAAAATCTGTAGAATGATACTGGTTTTATACCAGTGAGTAGGAGGAGAGAGAATGAATGTGATCAGTGATTGCTCAGCCTTCTGTGCATTTGTGTAGAGTCAGGAAGAGGTATGAGATGCTACCAGTCCAGCTTGGTGGTGTTTTGCACTATGATTTATTAAGCTAAACCACGGAAATTGGAGGAAAGTGGTGAATTGAAGTTGTTTCTGTTTAGTTCTGTTTCATCAAAGGTTTGGCAAATGTAAGAACAAAAGAAAGAACGAAAGAAAGAAAGAAAGAAGGAAAGAAAGGAAAAAAGAAAGAAAGAAAGAGCTCTGTACAGTGGTGGTTTGAAATGCAATGCCTGGAGAAATGCAGTTCTGTGTCAGCTGAGTGAGTCTCAACTTTGTCCTTCCTCCTGTGTGATTCACAAAGAGCATTTTGGCTTCCTTTGTGGAGGAGTGTCTGCCTGGCCCCTGAGGGGCTGAGTCACTGATGGCACTGAGGGACACCACACTGGTGACTGCATCGGCTGCCAGCTCATGGTTCCTCACCTCTGCAGCCTACACAGAGAAGTGAGTCCCCTCACCCATCCTACCTGTCCTGATCCCCACCTTCATAACAAGTCCCCTTCTCTCTTCCAGTCAGGTATAAATTGTAATTCAGCACGACTGTACTAAAGGTACACAGGGTGGGGTGGGAGTTCTGGGTCTGTTTACTCGTTATTCTGTCTGGAAATGACTCAGAGCCTGCTCGTGGATTTATATCACATGAGGAATCCCTCAAACTTCTTCCCTTAGAAAGCCCAGGGGGAGGAGGAGTATCTTAGGGCATGTAGAGAGTTTGACATCATGGAGTCAAGCAAAGGGGAGCCTTAGTGGTTTTCCTGGATCCAAGATATCTCACAGCTGTCAGCAAGGGAAAGTTTTGGTCCCCTGGTAAGTGTTTGTCTTGGACTTCATACATGGTGGAAATCTGCAATACATTCATATTCTTATGTCCCTTTTGGAGGGACAAAAAGACAAGACCCTTTTTCATTTCTTCCTCATTTGTGTTTGTTTAGGATATGGGATGAATATTCATGAATAGTCATCTTCTCATGTTGTTGATATCCTCTAGGCACATGATTTCAGATGGAAGATTAAATTAAGGGAATAATAACATAAAATAGGCTCTTTTGTAATCCCAGCAAGTGCCTCAAAGAGGAGATCTTGACAAAGCTTTAGAGAGTCAGCACCTATGACCCAGATGCCTGCTGCATCCTAAGGCATGGATCTCATGTTCCCAAAATCCTTGAGTGGTGGACATGATTTATTCCAATGCTGTTGCTGTAATTCAAACCCCTTTTTCTTCCAGCTACAGCTCTTGGAAAAGAAAGTATTCAATTTCTCCTATAGTAAAAGCAATCTTATACTCTCAATTCTGCCATGGGCAAAATCCATTGAATGTGGATCCTTACCAATGTACTTCTGTTCCAGTATTATTATCTTTGGCTGGCACCTTAAACAGAATTAATAAGTCTGTTGTAACCGTAGACTACCAAAAAAAAAGTGTCTTATAGAGGAACAAAGCCCATAAGATTCAGGGTTTGAAATCAGTTGAGTGAGGGATGGGGCACAGGTCAACATCTTACTCTCAGTATGCTACTCTTAATTTAGTGATGAAGATTAGCCAGTAGCTATTAAGTACCGAAATCTTGTTTTCGAAGGCTTTTCTTTTCACCCAGCCGTTCCATGTCCTGGCTGTGTACAGCTACCCTGTGTTGCTTTGCTTTTGCAATTTTGCAGGACTGAGGTAGTTCAGTAGTGAGTCGCAGAAACTTTGTAGCTGCCAATTGACCAGAGCAATGAAAGCCAGCTCCCGGGGAGCACCACTGCCTCAAAGCTGTGTCTTTGTGTGATCACTGCTACTCACAAACAACAGCTCTTCAGAGCTTTGTGGCACAGCCACAAAGTGGCTCCACAACTGCTGCTGGAGCTCGGGACATTTGGAATAAAACCCAGGATCTCTCAGGCCGTGGGTGTTTAGACACATCTCCTGGTCATCAAGGACCAAAGAGTTGTTGTTCTCCCATCAACAGATTCACAGGCAGATGCATTTTGATGCTGGGACCATTAATTGCAAACTCACTAGGAAAACTTTGCTCATAAACATGCATCAGTATTTTGACCTCGCGTATACATAAATATATATATGTATATACAAGTCCTTTATATGTATATAAATATATATATGTATATACAAGTCCTTTATATATATGTATATACAAGTCCTGTATATGTATATACACAGTCCTTTTCTTCTTTTCTAGTTAGATAGATCTTCGTTTCCAGACTAAGTTAATTACCTGGCAGATATATAATTTATGGGAGTTTTATACTAAATTAGAATAGTTCTCATTTGCCCACTTTGATACCATTGCAAAATAGGTTGAAATGAGTACTTGGCAGTGTGTTTCCTACCCAGGAGCATTTGCAGAAGCCGTAGTCCTGCCAGGATCAGGTTATTGTTACTGAGGAAAAAAAAAGGGTGAGGGAAGAAAATGAAGTGGCTGCTTCTGCAGAGTGACCTGCTATTAAATTATTACAAGGCATACAGAGAGATTTTGACCAAGAGTGAACAGAGCATGATCTGAGAGAGCACCTAGGCACCACTTTTCTCATTATTCTGAGGCATTTGCCAGGATTTTTTTGTTTTTGTTTCTTTGGGGTTTTTTGGGTGTGGTTTCTTATTTCATTGGAGTCAGTTCCTTGAAGCCGTGGATGATACTTTATTTATTTCTTCTTTTGACATGGAGCACTTATGCATAAGGGTCTGATCAGTGAGAGGATCACTGTTTGTGTGGTGGGAATAAGCAGGTGGTGTGGAAAGGGATGCAGTTCTTACACTGGTGCTGAGCAGTTTATTGGGGGTCACAGCCTGCCTCAGTAATTCCCTTTTTGACAGCATGTTAAAGCTAACGTGGCTGTGTTGCTTTGGATAACTAAAGTTAAGCTCAAGTGCCTTCAGGGCACCTTCAGTTATACCATGTAGACCTATTTTGCCTCCATTTGTATTGTGTCGTGTGGAGAACCAGAAATGGAGTTTTCCCAGATAAAATGTTTCTGGGAAATGGGGGAAAAGGATTCCAATGAGATTAGCTCTGTGGAGAAGTTCAAGACAAAACCAAGGGACGTGTGTTTTGTTTATTGGTTTTGAGCTCAGCAGTCACATTCCTGTTGAACAGCCACCTGAAGAGCTGGCTTTCCCCACAGCACTGGGATGTGACCCCCAGCACAGCTTGCAATTCATGTCTGCTCCTTTTAGGAGGTCTTTTTTTAACAGAAGTTCCTAATTTTATGAGTGCTGTGTGCTTGGCAGGACAGCAGTGAGAGGTTTGCTCTGCTGGAAAGTATTACAGGGGTTTTGAGGTATTTCAAGACAAATTAATTCATATCTCTTTAAAGACAAATACATTATGTGCCCTGTCTAGACAACTGAGAGATTAGGAACTGGAATGCTACTGCATTTCAAATTAAGGTAGTAGTTTCCATAAAACAATATTCCATTCTATGTAATTCTGCCTTTTTTTAAAATTACGTGTAGGATATAAAACAGGTTTTGTGCTTCTTCATTTCCTTACTACTCAGCAGTTTTTGCCATCTGCTGTGGTAACAGAGAGCAGCCCTGTGTGAAACAACTTGCAGAAATTGAAATAAAACCTAGAAGGGGATTTGTAAACACAGAAATGTTAACACTTAGAAGGATTCACTGCTGAGAGATGTCAGTTCCAATGTGAACATGGCACTGCAGCCACAGCTGGAATTGCCTAATGGGTGCAGCTGGCTGAGCTCTGGCACTGTTTGGGAAGGATCTGTAGCTGTGGTTTTCTGGAGGTTAACACTGAGTTTTACCTGAGTTACAGGTTCTTGAAAAGGGAATTGCTTCTTATGAGGAGTTTCTAAGAAACGTGTAAAGGGGCTTTGGTTCAGAGAAGCTTTTGGAGCACAGTTGTCCCAAAATACAGTGAGAGTTGCTCCCATGCATTTCCAGGGTTATCACAGGGAATAACCCTGTGATATGAGTAGATATGATTAGAAACTGAGTATCATATTTTCTAGTTGTCACACCAATTCCTTCAGTGGCATTGCTTCCTGTGCTGTGTTTCTCCTGGTAGAACTTCCTCACCTCTCCAAAATCACTGATTTTTGCCTCTATGCTTCATGGCTCGGGAACCTGAAATGCATGGAATGGTTAGGAATGAACGCTTTGGAAGGGCTGTTTTGGCTTATCAGCTGTACAGAAAACAATCCTGCCTCTCCCTTCAGTCCTTCAGAAGTTTGTAGGCACAAACTTTAACTGGATCAGCCAGCAAACTGGGCCATGTAGATTACACAAGGAGGGGAAAAGGGGTTCTCCTGCTGGAACCTCACTGTCCTCCTGCCAGAGAACCACAGAAAAGTTGTGTATTAAGTCATGGCCGTGCCTACCTCTGCTTTCTTGGGTTCTAAACTGAAGAGTAAAGATCCCAGGAGAGAAAGACTCACTCAAGACAGTCCCTGACAAATATTGGCTGAAGATATGAGTAGTGAAGAGAGAGTTTTGTTTAAAGTTGTTTTTGAAGAACTTTCTGAGAATGTGGAGGCAGGGTGAGTGTGAGTGGGGAGAGGGAATGGACAAATCAAATGCCAGTAGTGAATTTAAAATCAATGAGTCCATTTTGAAGGTCATCAAAATATTCACCAATACTCCATCATCAGAATATTTTTTAGTCTACAACTGGGGTTTAATTAAGGATTAAGAGGAGAAAGATCAAAGCAAAATGAGTGTTACTTCAGTACATACTGTATCACCAGCAACACAGCATTGAAAGTGCTGCCATAGTGAGGTGCAGAAACCAGATGAGCAGTAGGTTTCTGTGTGAGAGCTGGTTAACTCTGGCCTTGTTGTTCTGCTTTCATCGCTTGAAACGAGAAATGCTTTGCTTGTTTATTCTCCTGGGAGTGCTGTTTGGGCAGAGGATGACACGGCCCAGCCCAGGTGGGATGGGTGCACCCCCCAGCAGCACAGCCTGCAGAGCTGCCTGCGGCACCTTCCGGCAGCCCCGGGCGCGCTGTGGGCTGCAGTCACGCTGAGGCACAGCTTGGCACGTCACACTGAGGCACAGCTCTTTGCTTTTGTGCCTTTCCACACGTGTGCAAAGGCCTGAGGGAAAGTGCTGGTGTCAAAGCTCGTCCCACCAGCTCTGACCTGCACCTGCCTCAGCTCTTTCAGGGTCTGAGAGCTGCCACGTCCAGCTGTCACCAGCATCGCTCACTGCTGTATTTGCAAATAAAGTGGACGCTAACCATTCTTTAGGAAAGCAATAATCTTTGGCATGATCTCCCAAAGACGAGAAAGTCTCTTTCAGTGCTGAAGTTTCTTTCAGCAGCAGTTGTTTCAGCAGAACCTTTTCTGTGGTTTTCATTTTTCTGTCGGGTGGCTTTCAGTCGTTTTGGTTTTTTTCCCTGTTGGTGTTGGAACAGATCCTAATGCCCAAATATCTTCCAGGTGCTGCAGGATATTCACTGCAGTGCACAATATTATAATAAGAGTCCACAGGATGCTGTGTGTGTCCTTACAGGTACATGGCATGGGATTCTCCATCCTGGCCTCTGTTGTTGATGGGTCCCAGTACTCCCATTAATAAACAGGCAGTGCTGCTTTCACTCTGTATTACTCTTTAGCACTTCCAAACAGCATATTCCTTTGCCACAGCATTAACTGGTGTCACACCAAATGGATTTCAGAGAGCTGTACATCATTATCTGTGTGGCTAATTCTGTCTGTAAGTTACCTGCTCAGCCTGTATGCTCTGCTTCATGCCAGAAGCCAGCACTCCCTCTCCTCAGTTTGCACAGTTGCTCCTGCAGTGAGAAAATATTCTGAGAAATAACTTAGTTTGCACAGTTCCAGGAAAAGATGGATTGTTCAGAGTCTGTTGCAGCTGATGAAGGTGTTCAGATTTGCCCTTTGTCCAGCTACTGTTCTATCTAAAGGCAGCTGAATTAGAAAAGTTCAGTTGCCTGATTAAATAAGGAAAAATAAATAATTTAAAAAAATATATGGTTACACATCTTTATGTAAGCACTACTGAGTCCTGAATTAACTGTGGGTGAGGTAAATTGGTGAAGAGTGCGGCACACAATTTCACAGAGCATGTATGAAAGGAAGCCCTTGCCATGCCAGGAAAGAAAACCACAATGGGATTTTTTTCCCTTGACTGGAAATCCTCATAAAACTGAATGTCTGAACTGGTGGGACACAATTCCTCAGTAAGAGGAAAAATTTTTTTGGTGTGGGATTCATTAATTCAGGAGAAAGCAGCAACTGGAGAATTGCAGCCTTGGTGTTATTTGGTTTTAGAGCTAAAGAGAGTTATTCCATGAGCTTAAAAACAATCATGGCAAGATTTCTCCTTTGTGGAGAAGGACAGTTGGAAAACATGACTACAGCGAGACCTGGCTGTTTGCCTGAAAGGGGATGGAACAGGAATGAAACATTCCTGGTATCCATTCTGGGTATGGTTTATACAGGGGGCTCATAAAAGCAGTTGACAAAGCTACTAACAGAAAGCTGGCCTAGAAGAGCATAGCTGCTGAAGAGAAGTGGCTGGCTGCTCACTTGGAGCCACAAAACCTCCAACATACAGTATAACATTTGGATATTTGGATTTTTATCCACCTGATTATGTGGCAAAAGGGAAAAAAAAAAAAGCCGAACACACACAGTACTGGGACAATGAAGTTGAAAGTTGAAGTTGAAAAACATTGTGATAATTTATAGCAGCCTAGGCCTGGTGATACTAATTCCTTAAAACAGCTTCTGAATTATAAACACGTAACCTGAATGTCGAGTCGTGGACTTGAAAAGAGCCAGGCCCCAGACTGTGTTTAGCTTCTGATCTGTATTCTGGGTAATCAAACTGTTTGAAAACACCTGAGGTGGCCAGAATGGGTAGCTTAGACAATTAGGCTGATTCCTGCAAAGCAGCCTTGCCTCACACAAGGCAAGAAACCCCAAAAGGTTGAATCTGAACCCCCAAAAGGCTGAACCTTCTGAAGAAAACGAGAAGCTTAGTGGGAACTTTCAATAGAGGTTGCACAGATCATCTGCTCCAGCAAGTGAGATTAGTGTCTGCAAAAAAGCAGTCAAGTGTTTACTTCAGACAATTCAGGCATTTTTGTGTAATCCCTTTTCCTTTTCCTTCTTTTCCTTTTTCCTTTCCACTAACAGTGGTAAAAACCAGTGCTGGAGTACAGGTGACTCAGAACAGTGCTATGATTTATTCTTCTGTTGACTACATTGTTTCCAGCCTGGAGAAGAAAGGAAAAAAAAAAATAAAAAAGACATTTTAGAGGAGAGGGTTAATCATGCAGTTTTTGAGAAGCAACCATGAGATGGGAAAACATTCCCTCCCTGTGAACCAGACATGAGGGTGCACAAATATATCACTGTCACTCTCAGTGTTCTCCCCACTGCCACGGGCCCAGGAAGTGAAGCCACCAAGCAATTTGAGGCCAGAGGATTTAGATAAGCCAGGGAGAGGGCACTGGTTTGTTACAGAACTGTGGGTGTATGAAGAACACCAGGAAGCTTATTGCCTTGGTTCCCAAATAAGAAATAAAATCAATGAAGAGCTTCTGGTATTTCAAGGAGAGGCGTGAATTTTTGGCAAATCACACTTTTATCCTTTCCTCCAGGAGTGTATCATTGACGAAGACTGTGAACCAGGGAAGTATTGCCAGTTCTCCACCTTCGAATACAGATGCCAGCTCTGCAAGCCCCAGCACACAGTAAGTCCTGAGTAGGAGGGGATTTCATGTACTCTTCAGAAACTCAATAAATTACCTCCGCTAACGCCATCGAGTCAAAATTGACGGAGAAGAAGCTGCAAAGCTTTCTGCATGAGGGTAAAAAAAATGGAGTAAGTAAAAATCAAGATTGGGATGGCCCAACACTTATCCCCCTCCCCACCTTTTCTTTGCAGTTCTCAGCAGGACACTTGTAGGATAAAGAAAGTGAAAACTGGATGCTAGCTGCTCTTGTGTTGTAAAGGGAGCTCAGGCTGAAGGAGGTGGGATCAGTTCCCTGACCTGGAACCTCGACAGTTGCAGAGCATTTTTCTCCTTAATCAGCAGGTCTTTGTAGTGCTAGTGTAGTCCTACTCCTTGCTCTGTGTTAAGCACTGCCTGTGGGATCCACTGGAAAAGAAATACAGATTTTGTATGGCTGCCCAGACAGGGCTTTAGACAGACAGGAAAAAGCTGCTGAAACGCTGACAAGCTACCACTCTTTAAGATTGTTAATCAAACTACCTAAAAAATGAAACATATGGCTTTTATTAGGTTGATTTCTTAGGCGTGTGTAGTTGAAACACTGGGGCAATTGTCATACAAAGCAACCTTCAGCTAGAAATTTGCATTTCTGATTTGCAAAGACATTTTTTTCAGAGAGATTTTTTTCAAAAATTCTTGGTTACCAATGAGGTCTGGTTCTTATTACAGCTAAAAAACAGATTTTAGTAAGACTTGTTTTTTTGCTTTGCTCTTTGAAAACAATTCTGAACAAATTGTGAATTCTTGACTGCATTTGACAGTGGAAAAAATCAGTAATGTTCTCCCTTGATGATGTTTCGTTTATCAATTTTTGTTTCCCTTGATTACAGGAGAGAGGGCCCCAGGGAGAGTTTAGAGCAGCATTTCAGTACCTAAAGGGGCTACAAGAGAGCTGGAGAGGGACCTTTTGCAAGTGCATGTAGTGACAGGACAAGGGGTAATGGCTTTAAATTGAAAGAGAGCAGGGTTAGATTGGCTATTGGGAAGGAATTGTTCCCTGGGAGGGTGGTGAGGCCCTGGCACTTCTCTGGGTGCCCAGAGAAGCCGTGGCTGCCCCTGGGTCCCTGGCAGTGTCCAAGGCCGGGCTGGATGGAATGCTGCTGCTCTGCTGTGGAGGTTCCTGTCTGCCAATAGTTCCATGCGTGCTTCAGCTGAGAAATGAAGCAGTTCCACTTAAACAGTGGAGATATGACACACATTTAAAGTACATATTGTTGTCTTCAGGCCCAGGGTGCAATTCTGAGCGCGGCTGTGTGTGATAACACGCACTGAGTGCTAAAGTGCCCGTTTTGTCCCATGCTTTGCCCTTGGCAGCCCTGCTCCCGGGATGTGGAGTGCTGTGGGGAGCAGCTCTGCGTGTGGGGCCAGTGCAGGAGATCCACGTCCAGAGGGGAGAACGGCACCATCTGTGAGAACCAGCACGACTGCAACCCCGGGACATGCTGTGCTTTCCACAAAGGTACACAGGCCTTTATCCTATTCATCTCAGCATGCAGGAGCGCTGGTATTTGTCTCTTTTTAGCCCAGGGGAAGTGGTTAAATCTCTGTGGAATCAGCAGGTTGTTCTCCCTTGGCCTGTGGAATGCACTGGGTTAACTCCACTGGAAAACTTTGGAAGAATTAGGAGTGAGAAACAGCCTGATGGGGGTGCACGATGGTGAAAGCAAAGCCTGTTGCACACTAGAGATGAGACCAGCAGCAGAAGCACAAAAATGTGCATTTCCAAAGGGGAGTCTTAGGCGTTTAAAAACAGCAGAGCTCTATGTCAAATTTACACACAATAGAGCAAAAATGAGAGAATTAAAAACGTGCAGAAGAAATTAACGAGCTGGCTGAAAGTGGCTTCTCTTTCCTGTCAGCAAGCAGCCCACCAGAATCAGACTGCAGATACATTTCCTTCTCCAAATTTCACGTGAGCCTTGAGGGGCATCACACCATGCAGTGGTGACCAGGCAGCCAAGAGACACAGAAGAATGATGTCCCAGCTTATGTCGTCAGTCCTCATGGGAATGTGAAACTTGATTTAGAGAAGGGAGCACAGAGGAGAAGGTCTTGGGCGTGAAATCAATCCCCAGTCTTGTCTGGTTGGGGTCCAGTTTCTTCTACTGCTTTATACCCACCAGTTCCTCTCTGCATTTATCACAGTTCACCTTATTTTAGTAGTGGCAGGACACAATTCCAGCCAGTTCCCTACAGAGGTACATACTTCCCTAGCTTTTTTCCTTGCTGTGAGCCAGAGCAGACCTTGTACTGATGGTTGGGTTGGGACTGTCCCACTCTGAGCCTGCTGCTGGATCATGCCACCAGGGCATTCCAGGAAAACAAAGGAGGAAGCTCCAGCACCATTTAAAAGTGGAGGAGGATCTGCTTGGCTTCCCCATGTTGATATTGAGCATTACATAGTGGACATTCAATGCTAAGTAAATTTGGTTAGGAAGGAGCAAGATATATAGTTACTGAGAATATATATATAACTGAGAATATATATATCAGTAGGTAAGAATATTGAAGAATATTGATAGAATTCTTTTATTAGAACATAAAATAATGTTATTAATAGCAAGAAAATTTAATTCTCTATGGCTGTCTGCTTTAGCAGGGCTTTAAGGTTTTTCAGGTTATGCCTAACCTCAAGACCTTTCTCCATCACTAGAGTATTGCAAATGATTGGCATAATAAAGATGTGTATTTTTATATGAAACTAGTAAACTGTGGAGTATTTGCTGCTCAGTATATAATGTTTTCAAATTGGGAACTGATAGGTCATGTACATTACAGCACGTATCTGTGTATACACACACATATATGTGTCTTTTGACCAAATCTGGTTTAAAAACTTGGATTTTGAATTCTTCTCATATTTTATCCTGCCATATGAGGTGACTGAAGAAAGGGGAGGAAGGGAGGTTTTATAGGAACTTCTGGAAGAGCCGAATTCCAGACTGAGACTGGGAGTTACTGACATGGGGAAACCCAAAGGACGCAGCCTTCTTAAATAATTTCTTACACAGGCTGAAATTCAGCCAATTCAGGGTGCCAAGCCACAGATGCCATCAGACAGCTTTAACTACAGCAGAATTGATAAAGTAAATAAATGTCTAAGTCGTAGTTCTTGTAACCTCATTAGTTTCTGAACAATTGCTCTGTATTTGCAGCCTCTGCAAAGAAATAGGAAAAATAGCAGAGTTTAAAATAGAGAGGTATGTCTCCATTCAGATTTCAAACCATTAATGCTACTCATTGCAAAGGATTCCCTGCAATGTTAGTTTTCTTGGGATTAGAAGAGTTTGGAATCTCCAAGGGATGGAGCTGTGCTGTACTGCCTCGACAGCAGTCTCTGAGTCAAGCTGATCTTGCTCATTAAAGATGAACTTCAAATGAACTTACTAAGGATGAACTTACTCCCACCTGAAGGAGAATGAACATACAACTGACTCCATGAATGGTCCCAAGCACCACTGACTCGTTGTTCTCCCTTCCAGCCTTTACACCGTTCACCTCACAGGCATTACACCTGTGTGCCCTCCTTACCCTTCTGTCATTGGTCTGTGCCCCCCAGCATTCCAGGTCCCTTTGACTCTGCTCACCTGCCTTACACAGCTGTAGCCCACCAGGGATGAGGCTCCCAACCACCACAGACTGTGTGCCTCCACCACCTAGTGGAAAAAACATGGTTATGGCTCCCTATCATGTAAGGGGACTTAAAAAAGAGATCGAGCCTATCTTTTTGTATCTTGCATGCAGGGGGTCACCCCAGTTTAGCAGACAGCTAAGGACTTCTCCTAAAATGCCTCTCCCTTGGCCTGCAGAGCTGCTGTTTCCTGTGTGCACACCCTTACCTGAGGAAGGTGAGCCCTGCCATGATCCTTCAAACAGACTTCTCAACCTGATCACCTGGGACCTGGAGCCTGATGGAGTGCTGGAGCAGTGCCCCTGTGCAAGTGGCTTGAGCTGCCAGCCTCAGAGGTGAGGCAAGCAAGCTGCTGGGAATTTTTGAGGGGTCTATTTCTGTGGTAAATAGCTACAGAACTTGCAGATTCTGCCTCACTAGAGAAGGTGTTGACAGCTTTTCTCATCAGTAGCATTGAAACCTTCTGCTTTGTCCCACACTGATGCGCCTAGTTGAGTTTGGCAACACATTAATCCAGTGCAAATCAAGTGTGTGAATTAATGAGGCTGGTACTGCTCTTTAATCAATCAGTGCTACCAGCTGTTGAGATGCAGAATCCAATTTCATTGTCTGCATACAGTCTCTGCCCACCAACTCTTACGTGAGACTGGGCTTCTGTCAGATTTTTGCTTTCTTTAGAATGTAAGATATGCTAAAGGAATTTTAATACAAACTTTTCATAGGTCATGCTTTTAATGTTTCTTTAAAAGGAGTTATTTGCATCATCAGCAGTTTCACTGGCAGAAAGTGAGATCATCTGTTTTACTAAAAGCATTTTTAGAAAACCTACATTTTCTATAAAATCTCCAACTTTGCTCCTACACTACCAGCATCATATTAACTTCCAACAAGACATCATAGCTAGGATAGAGATAATGCAGATAAATATTTCTCTCCTGTGTCCAACTCTATGTTTTTTTTATGCTTGAAAAGGAATGGGGTAACATTTTGTTTCATAAATGTCATCTAAGGAAGCAAGCAGAGCTGATCCCATCCTTTCAGCACCAAAACTTTAGTTAATGCGCCATTGACCTCAGGGAAGGTTTGTCAGGAAATGTTAAGTCTAGTAAGAACGTTTCAGATGAGGATACAGAAACACAGAAATTAGTTAGGATGTGAATATAGCTGAAATGTCCAGAATTTGACGAGTCTGAAATTTGAATTTCAGAAAGCTGAATTTGAAGAGTCAAATAACATTTTTTTGTTACCTGTTTTTTTGAGGGCCACTCCTCTCGTTTACTAGGATCAAACATTTTGTGCTGTTAGGATCTCTCTATGTGGAAATCGTAACTCTCCAGCTGTCAAGCATGTAAGAATCGGGTGCCTGTGAAATCAGCTAGGGTAGATCCATTGTGCATTTAACATGTTTTCACGTGGGGAGGGAATGGAGAATTTCACAGACTAGCAGAACACAAAATTGTCCAATGTGACCAGATACGCCTTTTCCCAACAGCCACAGCACTTCCGTGTGTCAGCTGTCTGCAAATGAAACTCAGCACACTGAAAAAGAAGATCCCTTAATCATGGATGAGATGCCCTTTCTCAGCTTGATCCCCCAAGATCTCCTCTCTGATTATGAGGAAAGCAGTGTCATCCAGGAAGTGCGTAGAGAATTAGAACGCCTGGAAGACCAAGCAGGTTTGAAGCCTGAGCCCGACTCAGCTCAGGAGCTGGTTTTGGGAGATGAAATCTAAAGCCCAAGCGCCAGTTTAGTTAGTTCTTTCTAGATTTTTTTGTTTAGTGTCTTGCTTGTACGAACCCTGAACACACACTGCTGGATAGAAGTGCAATAAACAAGGTCTTCAAGGAGCATCCTTCTCTGTGCACCAAACCTGCATGTCCCAGCTACTGTGGAATTCAGTCAGTCCCTGGACCAAACCTTCTTGCCAAGTGGGAACCACAGGAGTGTTCTTCTGGATTTGTACTTTCCCCTTGTATGTCGGAAATAAACTTCTTAGTACTTGTACTCATTAAAAAATACGCACAAGCATAAATAATTTTAAGTTATTAGAAACTGTAGAAGTGACTTTGAGTACAGATGTTCAGAGTTGTTCTATTTCTCTAGGGTAAGAACCATCCACTCTGACACTGTTGCGGTCAGATTAAGGGATTTTTAAAGGAATTTTAATTTTTTTTCTTTAAAATTGGTTTGTGCTTTTAATACGCTTCATAGGCACAAATCTGTGCACGCTACAAGATGTGATTAGTTTTACCATTTTACAAGGTCATTGATTTAAAAAATCAATAGCAATCTAAGAGTAAAATCTGCCCCCCCCAAACTCCCCAGCTCCCTCATCAGTTTGCTACCATGGCCCCTCCACTATTAATGGTTTTCTGGCATATGGATTTCACCATCTGTTGGTGAACGTGGTAAAACAAGATGTGAGGTTCCAGCCAAGTAACTCTTCATGGTGCTTCTTCACAAATAATCCCTATTGCTCGTGTCTAGATTGGAACAGCAGAGCACCCAAAACAGGAGCAGGTGTAAGTAAGACTGTGCTACCAATCTGCACATCTTGCACCACTTCTGGTGTATGAGAAGGCTTTTCAATAAATTCCTTAGGTATCAGAATTAATAATTAATAGCCATTATAATTATAAACAGGAAGGATAACATTTCATTGTAACTGAGTTGTGGCTTAAGGATTCTACAACCCATTCTCACATCAACACACACAGACTCTGTCTCAGTGAGAATTCACTGAGTCTACCCTCCCTTTCTAGCCCTAATAAAATTACTGTGCTTTAGACTGCCCCATCTATAAAAAGAGAAGGAATTAAATGCCACTGCAGTTTTCCTGTTTAAAAACATATCCGTGAGAGCAGTAACTGTGTGTAAATAGTGCCCTCTTAAGGACAGTGTTCTCCTTCCAAGTTCTTGGTGCTGCCATCCCCAGATGTAATTCTACATTTTTGCCTTTCCAAATGTCCAAGTTTGAAGAAAATTCATGATCCATTTGATAGGTAATTTTTTCTCTCTTCCAAAAGTGCTAAGGACGCTTTAGCAGTCTCCATCTGTGGTAAATGGTAGTTTAATGAAATATCCTACCTCGGGGATGGTATTTCCCTCTCTGCTCCCTTTGCCCCCACTTCCAACCTCACATATGTTGGCCGAGAGGCAGCACAGGACAGTCAGAAGAGGAATAATGAGGGAATGCCTCTGTGCAATGCCTGCTTCTCAAGCTGCCAGATTCCTCAGCATTTTCAGGTAGCTGTGGGCCAGCATGCAAGGAAGAACTGAAGATTCTGTTCCTGAACACCCCCTTCCCTCTGAAGCGGAATTTAGCTGCCAATCATACTCGGAACTTGGAGGTTTCACTGGTGAGAAATTCAGTTCTGGAAAAGGAAACTCACAGTTGAAGAAAAATTTGGTGTGAATGTAAAGAGGAGCAGCAGCCAGGCTACGAACCAGTTCCTGTAACACTGTACATGGAAGGGGTGTGCACATACACACAAACACACAGCCTTGCAATTCCAGCAGTGCCTAGGGGAAGTCTATTTCCATGAAACAATTCCGTACTTTTTAAATAAAAACCACAGCATTTAATGGATTAAAAGAACACAACAGAATGAACAAATGTTTTATTGGCATGTTCATTGTTGTAAACAGCATCTGGCATGAAAAACTTACCAAAATCTTTTGATTGTTATAAATTAGGTGGTTTTTCCAAAAACTATGGAGAATTGTTCTTTATTGATCTTTATGGACCAAAGCAAAAAATCGCTGTTCCTAGGCTTTGCAATGAAATCATGTTGACTGCATCAGTCTTTGCACCACAGCCTGAACTACCAAGTTCGTACGTTGAGGTGTTAAGAGGTTGCCCCAGTATTTGACTACGTATAGCTATGGAATCAACTCTGGGAAAAACAAACTGACTTTCAGCAGGTGGAGAAGATGCAAACTTGTAATAGTCTTAAAAACAAAATGTACAAAAAGTAGCAGAACAGAACAAAAACTTCATTAACAAGGGGAAGTACAACCCTAAAGTACCCAGCATCGTCAAACATAAAATGAATACAAATTTAAATAGGCAACTATACTTCCAAATGTACACAATGAATGTTGATATGTGTAAAGAAATAGCATGGTAAATAGCTGAACTGCAGTTCTGGTAAATGGATAGGGCAGATTTTATTTACACATCGAACGTAATACACTAGAGCTGCTCATTGGTAACCTATTAAAAACCACTTTACCTTACAACAGCACTTCTGCAAACAAACAGTGCCTGCTGGCAGCTTCCTGCAGACACCTCTCAGACCCCTTGCTTTATGGAAGAATGTTCTAAAACCTGACACTTGCAGCACTCCCATGCCTGGCCCTTCCCTGCAGCTTTCCTAGAACCAACGTGTTAACATTTACTCCAGACTCTCTGGTGAGGTAAGGTGTGTATCAGTGAAACAGAGAAAAGAATTCTTTCATGGCCTTCGCACAGCTTTTATTATTAAGCTATGAGATCCTGTCGGAGGCTAGTTTCACTAGCTACTATGTGCACACTGTCCTCAACAATTTCCACTCGTTTCCCTCCCCGCCCACTTTTGAGTTCTAATCTTTTATTTGCACATCCCTTTTAGCTTTACAGTACATTTGACTATAGTGCACAACATGATTCCAAGTCCCGCAGCGCCCAGCAGGGCCCTGCCTGCGGCCGGCATCGGCCGGCTGTGCTGGTGTCAGCGCTTTACACCTAATGAATGTCCTGCCGTAATGGCACTACACAGTAGTAGTGAACCTTTTGATTGGAAACAAAAAAAATTCCCCAGGGAAAATGCTATAGCAAGTATCAGTCTTGAGTCAAATCTTTATTTGGTGCTCCATCCAGATAAATTTTTAGTGCTTTTTCTTTACGGGGAGAGTAGGTTACCCGGTGTCCAGTTTTCTGGAGTCTGCTGCTTTCTTTTTTCATCAGTTCATTTCTTTGCTCATCTGTTAATTCCATTAATTCTTCAGTTTTATCCCTAAAACGTAAACATATGTTCAAATTCAGATCAATGCAGTAACCACAAGAAGACTTCTGCTTTTTCTTCTTTGCTTGGAGCAACTTAGTAAACACCACAACCAAGCATAATACTTCTCAGGGATTGCTTTATTCCGCAGGAACAGGCGATGTGTCTAAACCTGCTTTTCCAGCAGAAACATTCAGTGTTCTGCCTGACTACAGACCAGGGCAAGAAACAAGCCCATACTCCTCCAACTCTCTTACTCCTCTTCTTTATAGACAACCACAGCTCTGCTCTGGTTTTGGTCTCAGTGCCAACAGCTGGAAGGAGTGTGTCGGGCAGTCCTTACCAGATGTTCTCCCAAGTCATTTTTTTCATGACCAGCACATTACTAACCAGCTGCTTTTCCCCAGCTCACATGCAATTATGCAAAATGCTACAGCAATGCGTGCAGGAGGTTGCCTCACCCACCAAGTTTAGGAGAAATGACAATATCCAAACTCTCAGTCCTCAACTCCTGCCCCGGGCTACTGCCACCAGCTAATCAATATTTTTCACATTAACAGAATTTTTAGCGTAACAGGCTTTTTAGAAAGAATCCATACTATTTTCTCAAAGGAATAAACTTAGACAGTAAAATTCTTGCTCTCCAAAACCTACAGCAAGACTCTCACTAACTCCACACGGGATATGGTTCTATTTTAAGAAATTGAATCCAGACACACACTCAAGCATAGCAACTAGCTTTAATTTCAGTGGTTTGGGAGGGAGGATTGAGTAAAAAGGTGCAGTGCTCATTTCCTTAAACTTAATTAATATTTAGGTTTTTAGGAAGCTGAGGAACACAAATATTTCAGCTGAATGTTTTAAACCTTTTCTTCAAGGTAACAAAGAGTATTTTATTACACCACCCCACAAATGTTAACCACAGCTTTTTTTTGGTGAGGTTTATTATACTGTAATGAAATACATACCTATAAAATATTACTGCACCATCATCACAAACGTACAGGGGCCAGACATTCAGTGTAGATACTTTCGGATTCCAGTCCAAGTCTTGGTGAATCTCTAGTATGGAAATGTCACATGGAAAGGTTCCTCTACCCTGAGAAAAGCAATTACTTAGTGAATACAATAAAACTCAAAATCACAGATCTGTGCCATTAAAAGGTAAAAATACACAAAATCTTACTGACCTTTGCAAATTCAATGTTTTCTAAGAGTATTCCACTTATTTCACTTAGCTGTGAAGAGAAATAGTGGATTTAATACTATTCCAAAGCAACATTACATGGTCTACATAAACTCAATAGTTGCCGTATCTAGAAGTCAAATTATCTGCAATTCCTCTGATGTACAAAATTACAGTGAGAAGTATAAATTCTTAACATTTCTGAAGTTACCAGTGTGTGTCACAAGTGATGCTTGCTGTGACAGTATTTCATCACACTTCTCTTAATACTGAAGGGGAGACAAAAAAGGTTCATAGAAACAATTAATTAATAACATTCACGTTCCAAGATACAAAAGAGACCAAGTGCCTCATGTTAAACCCTGTATGACATGGATGGAGGATGTTGTCCAGTCAACCAGGGGGGCAGGCACAGCTGGAAAATATACATGACTGAGACCCACCTCCACACACCTGCACTTCCTACCAGAATTTAAAACAATAAAATTGCTCCCTGCACATCAATTCTTAAGGCAGGAAAATAAGTGCAGCTAACTTTAGTGAGGGGGAATTCTTGACTGCATGAAAGAACCTGTAGTCGTAACTTCATTTCTACCTGAGGAATGCAAGAAAGCAGTCCATAGCTTAACCTGTGTAAAACACAAACCCAGCCTGGGAACTAACACCCCTAATTTATCAATTCTCAGGCTCACTGACACGAGCATTTTTACTGGCCTCAGCATCCAAGGTGGCCTCCTAACAACTGGGTATTGCCATGAATAAACATTTCTCCAAGAGTGGAACCCTGTGACACACTGGATTAACAAAACAGTCTCAAGAGGAGACATTCCTACTCCAGTTTTCTGCTGGGATGACACAGGTCTGCTTACCTGTTGGAGCATCCTGGCCTCTTAGAGAATTAGAGCATTGTAAAACCAGACCTTACCACAGCCGTATTTCTTTCCAACCAAAACATAGTTCAACCTACTTGATACAGCAACACCACCCCTCAGCAACACCTCTCAGATATGAGGGGGCTGAAAGGTTTGGTGTTATGGAATAACAAAACATTAGCTTGAAAAAACACCAAGAGGCAATAGCTTAGCTTTTCTTTCGTGTATGTTTTTTGAGGTTAAGGGACACAGGTACTATTGAGCTGCTTAAACTTCAAGATGTGAATTTTTTGCAGGTATTCACCTGAATACTTTCAGATCAGACCATTATGTGAAAGTAAGAAGCAAAGCTGATGATTCATGTGGTTTGGGAATGGGATGGGATCTGCTATCAGTTCCTGGGGAAAAATAACCACCATGCAACAAGATTTTTGGAGCTATGACATCCTTGTGCTTCCCACCAGAGAACATCAGTAAGGCTCTTGGTCATCACAAGAAACTTGCATCATGTTACACATTTTACCTTCTCTTTTAATTCTTCAACACTGCTGCTTTCTAGTACTACTTCCTGGAAAGAATCTAATTTCATCTCTGACGGCCTCCATCGTTTTGATAAAACAGCAAGTTGTGACATGGATTTCATCTTTTCTACTCCTAGAAAAGAAAGAAATTTTCTGTATTAACATCACAAATAACCTATTTTAAATTAGGGTTTTTCCACAGCTTAAAGATACTATAACATGGAAGGCTGCCCTGGAGATACATGCACAAGTTATGTAACCCAGTGTGCTGCAAGCAGTTCACCTATAAAAAAGGGGAAGAGGAAAGGACTATGATTTAGTTGAAATTTTCTGTTATCAATTCCTTTAAAGGAATTTTTCATGGGCAGAATCTCCTTGAAGTCATAGGGCACAGTTTTCCATAATGCCCAGCTCAGTTATCCATAGCAGATCTATCCACCTAACCAGAGGCTGACTCCAGATCCAGCATCTGCATGAGACCTTCCTCTGCCATCTGGGTTTTGTTCACGTGCCTCACTTCCTTTACCAAAATAAGCTGTTCCCTTTTAACTTCTAGATTTCCCTCACCAACTCCACACTTGTTATTGAAATCTTCTTTCCACCCACCACCTT
>WAAG01016944.1:0-21546 GCA_013390105.1 Tichodroma muraria
CTTCCTCAGATCTCTCTCCTTCTGTTTCCTGGGATACTGTCTTGTTCTTTTTCAGGACGTATTGGAAGAAACAGGCACCCACAGCTTGATTCTAAAGGCACAGGCTTTCCCTAACTCTGCTCAAACCCTAGCCAATTCTTTATGCAAGTACCGGTTGCCTTTCTCCAGGTCAGCCTCATGGCTCATAGTAACTGCCAGTGAATCTTTGGATGCAGATTGCTCTAGAACTACATTGGCAACCTTCTTCTACAGCTGTGGCACTGAGTCCTAGGGAAATGGTGTTCCATAAGCACGAAGTTTTCGCTGGGCATATTATGGGTGCTTTTACGTCATCAGCTGCAGAGTTACACCTGTCTTCAGAGTGAATCCAAACTAAGGAATGCTGCTGGCCACCAGCAGGTAGCCAGAAAACCAATGAACTCTCTCCTTCTTTTCCAGCTAAGCAGCCTCATGCTACCAGGGGAAAGCAGGGAAAACTTCACTGCTTCTCTTCAAGACAAGAAAGACCACTCAAAGGCCACTCACTATGAATGCCAGGTCCTCAGCTGCTTTCTGGGAAGCCTGTATTCAGGACAATGCAGGAATCAAGCTCCCCTTGACACTCTTGGAAAACCTCACCATAAAATGTGCCCACAGAAACAGGTAATTAGTCTCAGGAGTCTCCAAAACAGAAATTTATGAGCAGCTTACTGAGGCAGAGGCTTGCAGGTCTCTCTGCAGGGCTTCAATCCTGTTGCTTTGTTGCTGGACAGTGGCTTCCAAAATGGTGTTTTTAATTTCAAGGCTTAAAAAGAAACAGAGCTCTTATTGCCAGAAGATCCACCAGAAAAAGCACCAAATCCAGATAAACAGCATGAAGTTACAGAATCGAAAGCAAGAGTGTCCTTCAAAATCAGAGTATGCGTCCTGTTGTTTCCTCCCAATTCCTGCAAGCAAAAGACATCTTGTCCCACTGCGTTCTTCCCTTACCTTTGCACATGTTCTTCCAGTTGTTTCACAGTAGTTTGGTTCTCAAAATATCCTGACAGCTGATCCTGCAGTTCCTGGACAGCAGCTAGCTCTTCTCTATCCTTATCATCCAATGCAGTCTTCAAAACATGAGGGAAATGTTTAGAGTGAAGTTACTTTGCTTCCACCTCCCGCAACCATAAAATCACAGAAAGAATCCACAGTTGTCAGGTGAGCTTTTATCCAGGGCAGTCAGCTGCTGCCCAAGGATTCACATGCTGCAGGCATCTGCCCAAAGAACTGTAATCATCTCAAGTACCTTCAGAGCTTTGCTTCTACTAACAAATGAACACAAGCTGTGTTATTTCCTCATCTTCTACAGCGGCCTCTCCCATTGCTCCACAGATTTCCTAGAGCATGGTTCTAAGCACTGACACTGCTGCTCCGACCCTTTTGGGGACTTGTGATGATGCTCTTTGTATTCACTTTATTCACTACTGCATGAACTGAAATGCTTTTAGTCCCAAAAAAGGAAGGAGTCTTGGAGGTATCAGAGGAAAACTGCTCCAGTGGACCTGCTCTGGAGCGCAGCATGGAGACGGGGAGTTTTCTGAATTGGCAGAGACCTTAAATGCGGCATCGAGAGAGATGTCCAGTTCCCCATGAGCGGGAAGCAGAGGATCCCTGAGGAAAGGCAGCTCTGCCTGAGCGTGGAGGGACCAGGAGGGATGGCAGCAGTCATATCCTGGAGAGCACCTTTCCAGAAAAGGCTCCCAGGTGAACTGCATGGTCAGACCTGCTCTGGAGTTGGGAATCACACTGGGGTGCTTGGGGAGTGTTCTTAAACCAGGAAGACCTCAAATGCAGAGCAGAGAGAGGAATTCCACACTCCTGACTGGGAAGTGGTGAAAACCTGAAGAGAGGCAGCTCTACCTCAGCGTGGTTGGGGGCAGAGGCAGGAGGGACAGAGGCAGATCAAAGCCCAATGTAGCCACCACTTCCTCAGATCTCTCTCCTTCTTCCTCCCAGGATACTCTCTGGACCTTTCTCATGATCGACAGGAAAGCTTCAAACACCCCATGGTTTATTCCTGTAGGGACAAGCCTTCCATACCTCCACTTCAACCCTCTCCAACTCCTCCTTCAAGTGCAGGTTGTCTTCGTCCACATGAGCTTCGTGGCTTGTAGTAACCACAAGAGCAGTCCTAAAGCATCCAAAGTTTGATAGAAAATATGTCCAATTTGGCATCATTTTTTCCCTGCTTACTTGCAAGTTAACTCTTTCCCCCTTTCCTACAAGCACAGTGAAAGGAAAGCCAGATACATGGAAGCTTGGAGAATTCAGCTCAGAAGGGACATCTGGATGTCTCCAGTCCCACTGCCTCTGCAGCGCAGCCTTGACTACAAGGTAAGGCCATGCTGTTTAGGGCTCCTTCCCCTACTCTTCAAAATCCCTCTGGATGCAGCTGCACGAACTCCTAGGGCAAGCTGTTCAACTGCCTGACCATCTACATGGCAAGATGTTTTCTCTTTATGTGTGGTTGGAACCCATCATGTCCCCTTGGACAAGTTGCTTCTCTTTCTCCCAATGCTCTCATTCATATCACTTAATGCACCAACTGTTCCTTTGCTTAAAACCCCCTTTCATACAGAGCAACCCTGCGGCCAAGCTAATGGCAAGTTTCCCAGTGAGTCTGGGTCTGTGTGGGGAGAGCGCACCACAGACAACACTTCCTGGCAGTCCTCAGTGGACAAAGTACAAGAGTACTGAAGGTCTGAAAGCAGCCAAGAGCAGACCTGCATTTACCAGTCACATGGGGAACTCCTTCCTTGTGGCTCTTCCTTCTTCTTCTAAGCTCATTCCCATGCCTCTCCTTGGTCACTCTGGCTGACAAGTGCAGAGGCCTGCGTGCTGCTCAGACAAACTCCTCACCTTCTACATTGCTCTGCCGCATGCCCATCAGCTGCTTTTTTTAGAAGACACTCCAGCATCTCTTCATGCTGTTTGGAGACTGCAAGACTTAAGGGGGTATATCCTCCCTGAAAGGACAGAGAATCTCTATTAGAGAAACAGAGACAAGTTCAGCACCTGTTTGAAAGAGCAGCTTTACACACATGCCAAGGTTACCTGGTTCTGAGCATCAATATTGGCATTATACTCAAGTAACAGCCCTGCTACAGTAGTATTACCAGACAGGACAGCCAGGTGAAGAGCAGTATTGCCATCAGCATCTGCCAGATTTGGGTCAGCACCATGTTCTAGCAGAATAGCCACACATTCTTCTTGCTGGCACTGTACAGCCTTGGAACAACACACAAAGAAGGGGGGAAGACTTTCAACGTTTTTGTCTTACTCTTGTCACAACTCACTCATTTCCTGAATGCTGGGAATGAAGGGCATCTTCAAAGATTTAACTAACAGAAGCCTAAGCCATGCCAATAACAACATGCATGTTCTATGGCCCTTCTGTGTAAGGAATCCTGCCAGACACCTCTCCTGGTGTCTCATATTCTCCAAGGCACTGTCAATTAGCTCTGCTAACAAGACCAGAACACAGTCCTCTTACCTTCATCAGCGGAGTTCTTTTTAAGTTGTCAGCCAGGTTCACCTGGCAGTTTTTTCCTGCTAGATGTCTAATGACATCTGCATGGCCATTTGCAGAAGCGAGATGCAGAGGTGTCCTAAAAATTAAACAGATGGTCTCGACACAGACAAAAGATGAAAAAATAATCTGTCTTTATGCAGCCCTGGAGACCCCACCCAGACTCTGTTCCTCCCATTTGCTGCTGCTGCAATCCTGCGCTGATCAGCACAGGGCAGAAGAGCATGGGTGAGGTCTGAGCAGCTGCGGAACAGCCTTGCAGAGACCACGGCAAAGCGGCACCGGCAGCACTGTGCTGTTCCCACAGTGCTCGAGCCAACCAGGCCGCTCTAAGCCATGAGAAGCTCTAGAGTTCCCTCTCCCAGGTGACAGGACAAATCTCACTTTTCAAGCCTTTAGCTTGAACGCGATCCCACACACGGCCTTAAGGGCAGGTGCTTCCATATGTCATCCAAAGTTGCTGGGGGAGGTTGGTTGCACCCTGCTGATGCTCTCGTTCCGTCTTTTCCTTAAGAGAAGCCTGCCGGGGACTAGTGGAGCTTGGCTCAGAAAATGCCGCGGCAGCGCCTGCCAGAAGCAGCCAAGATATCCCATCGTGGCCCACAGAACTGACCGCCTCTGCTGGTCTTGCGGGTCGATGCCGACTCTCTTGAAATACCAGCTCCACCGCCTCAGCCAGGCCAGGTCGCCGCGGGCAGCCGCGCGGTGCAGCCTGCCCTGCACCTTGTCACTGAGCTCGGAGGCACCGGTGCCGGCAGCACAGGGCTGCCCACACGACTGCTGTCGCCTACTGTTGAAGAGGCACCCGAGTTTCTTCTGCAGGGCGTGCCGCGACATCGCCCTGCTGGGAGCGATCAGCAGCAGGGGGCACCCAGCAGGCTGCTCGGCCTCGGGTGTGGATGAGGGACGGGACGAGGACGAGAGACAGGGCAACGAGGAGGACCAGAAGAGGAGCTCGGCACAAGGCCGAAGAGGTCGCCCCGCGCAGTGGCGGTGGCCAGGAGCCTCCGAGAAGGCGGCAGGGACGCGCAGTGCTGCCAGCGCGGGACGCGCTGCTGCTCCTGGAGCCGGTCGGGCAGCTCTGAGCGCCGGCTCCGGGCACCAACAGAGCGGCGGCCACCACACGCCTGCGGCGTCACCATGGCCGACGGCTGCCGCGGGGATTTACCGGGGGCGTCACGCGGGCGGCCTCGGCGGGCGCCCGGGAAGGAGGCGGCCGGGGGCCGGGCCGGAGGCTGCGGCAGGCGCTCGATCAGCTCCCGCCTCACCCGCTCTGAGTTCTTCCCTCAGCGCATGGCCAGGGTGCCGCTGGGCACTTGTCCCCGAAGTGAAGCTCAGGGTGGGGTCAAGTCCCAGTCCGAGCGGGCGAGGACCACCAGAGCTCTCAAGAGATGGTTGCTCCAAGGCGGCCATGCCAGAGTTTCAGCACAATTCCACAGCTATTCTGTCTTGTCCCTCTTGAAGACCAGACAGACCTCTTAGCCCCCTATGCCATTGTAACTTGCTGCTGTGCCAGCTGCCAACACTGATTTTGTGTTTTGCTGCTGCACCAGCCAAGAGACAGCACACAGCCTGCCACAAACACTCTTGGAAACATGTCCCTCTTTGTGCCAGTCACAACAGAAAGGGAAGGCCCAGAGGGTCTGTGCTTGCTTTCTAGGCGGCTTCAGTTTGCTTTCTTGAGTTACTGTGCTTTGCAAGGTGTTGTGAAGCCTTTTAAACTGAAGAAGTATTGGAAAAGGGGGTTTTGATGTACAAGTCCTTGCTGCCATATTAACCTATGACCCTTGCAGTCATTCAGCCCTCAGGGACGTCTCTTTTTGTGTTCACAGAGATGTAATGACAGTAAGAGTCACTTCCCAACCTAGTGTTAAAAGATGATGCTGTATCGGTGGGGGAAGTATGTTGGTAGATCTCTTCCCCAGGATGTTTGGAAAAGAAAACTTACACTACCATCATTGTGGTAATTAGTGTTTAGTGCCAGTGTATTCCCTAGTGACTCCTAAAGTGTTGCCTGTCCCCAGGCCTAGTGTAGGTGAGGTCACTTTGTGTTAAGTCTCTGTTCACATCATGTGGTGTGTCCCATAACCACTCTACAACTCAACAATAAGACTTCTGGAGTAAATCCTTTCAAATGACTAAGGATTTTCCTATGTTCCCTTCTCTTTCACTTTCACTATCCTCACAACTTCATGATCTCTTCCACCCAGATTTTGGAACTGTATTGTACACTGCCTTTAAAGCTTCTCCGAACAGCCTTTGGGGCTCCAGCTGTAACTTTTTTTTTTTTCCTTTTTTTTTTTGCTAGCTTTAAAATAGCTTGATGCAATGGGAGCTGGAGAATTAGACAGCGTTGGGATACAGTGCAGCTTTTCAAAAGGCATAGTATGTACTCAGGCAGGGCTTTTGTGCTGCCTTGTTGCCTTCCTGCCTCTTTCCCTATGAAGGAATAAACTCCCCTGAGTGAAGAGACCATTAACTGTGCTCTCAGAAATGTGTTGCTGCTTTTCATGGGCACTTTTTGCCATCTAGTGGCAGCAGTGTCTTCGTGTACTGTTTGCAGTTGTACATTTGTACTTTTTAGGCACGGTACAAAACTGTTTGTACAACTCCTCCATCAAGCAGCAAGGTGCAATTTTCCATCCATGCTGTGACTGTACTGCTGTGATGAAGGGTCAGGAGAATAGATGGCATGGTCAGGTTGGGAGAAGTGTCCACTGTCAAGTAAAACCACAGGGGTGCTCAAAATTGGTGCTTTTCTGATGCTTAATGGAGTTGTGACTTAATTAACCAAGTATTCATTATGTGATCATATGGAAGCCTGTTTGCTGATTTAGGGATGTATCCTGGAAGGTAAGAAGTCTTATGAGGAATAACTGAGGGAACTGGGGTTGTTTAGCTTGGAGAAAAGGAAACAGCAGGGAGACCTTATTGCTCTCCATGATGATCTGAAAAGGAAATTGTAGCCAGGTGAGGGTCAGTCTCTTTTCCCAGGTAACACATCACAGGACAAAAGGAAATTCTCCAAGTTGTACCAGGGTAGGTTTATACTGAATAATAAGAAAAAAAATTCTTCACAGAAGGGTTTGTCAAGCATTGGAAGAGGCTGCCTAGGGAAGTGGCTGAGTCACCATGCCTGGAACTATTTAAAAGATGTGCAGAAGTGGCACTCAGGGACATCGTTCAGTGGTAGACTTGTAAATGCTGGGTTAACAATTGGACTTGACAGCCTTAAGGGTCTTTTTCAAGACCCTCTAAACAATCCTGCAATTCTATGATTGTAGAGCCTCTAAAATGAAAAGCCATATTTTGATGGGAATGTGAGTTTTATGAGTGCCTCCCATAATCATTAGGTATGCTGTGTCTCTGAAATGCAGCAATTGTGTTGGACATGTAGGTACTTAAAACAGCTCCACAACAGTGATGCCAAATTGCTTTAAAGGAATTTAGTTCACTGAAATACAGTTCTGCAGATCTTTAGGCCATTTTCCTGAGCTTCCATCCACTTTTGAATCAGGGTATGAACTGGAACTCAGTTTGTCTTTACTGATGACTTGTTCTAGCACCTGATATGAGGCTATTAAAATATGTGTCTTTTCACATCCAGAAATTAGAGACCTGCTGTTGGTTATTCCATATCTGAAATATGCTATAATCCCACCAGTTTGCAAGTGTGATAGGAATAATATCCATCAATATTACTGCTGAGGAGCTGAGTCCCTAGCATGGGTGGTACATGCAAAAAGTCCATAGCACAAAATCTGTGGTTCTTCGGGATAGTTGTTTCACACAGGTATAGACATGATGTAAAGCGCATATATTTGTAGATTACTTTGGGCATGTTTTGATTTCCCCCAAAGTGACCTTGGAGTATTCCAGATAAAAAACACGGGGCAACACCTAGGAGCAATCTTGCGAAACCTCCCTGAAATGGCCAAATACTCTCCAGGAGGTTATAATGTCTGAAAAGTACTATGCAACACATACCTTTGGTAATCAGGATTTTTGGACAATGCACTTTTCTTTGCTTTAAACCAAGCATTATTTCCCAAGATATAGAAACATGGTGCGGGATACAGTCCAGTCAAAAGGAATATTCAAATCACGGCTCAAAGTTGCATTGCACTGGAGGAGTGAAACTAAGCTTTCTAATCTAAGGAAACTGAGGGCTCTAGTCTACATTCCATGATAGAGCAACTTTCTTAGCATAATTAGATTATGTTGTTGTAGCTAGATTTGCTCCCATAGCATGTGAGCTTGTTTAGCAGTATCTTCAGGCTATTCACCAGACAACATGAGGGCAAAACTCTTATCCCACCACATCTGCAGTGTGACTACAGAGCTGTTTCCTCACTGAACTCTAGTGGCTAGCCTCTCCTATGTGTGGAAATTGTTAATTTGCTTCACCCTATGGATACTTCACAGATGGCTACTCCCCAATTACCAAACTGTTTGCAGATGTTTAGTTGATATATATTTATTTAGCAAGCATCTGTGGTGATTTAGGATGATCCTGCCCCTGTGCTTTTGCTTGCCACTCAGAATGAAAGAGGTTGCCTTTATTCCTTCATGGGCTTTCCCCTTTAAAGTGATTGACTGGATTCCACCCGAAGCAGTTGTGGAAAAAAACAACCAAAACAACCCACAGGCTCAGGGTAGTAGCTTTAGGTGTGGATACCGGCTGCTGTTTGCAAAGTTAATCTGCTTCCACCCAAACATGGTAATTTGTTCCCCCATAATTCTGAGACAGTGCCACTAACCAGCACCTCGAACCAGCTTTACCAGTCTGGCTGAATCCAGGAGGGGGTGAATAGTCCAGCCCAAATGCTGCACGAGATAAAGAATTCATATGTTTTCCATGCTTCTTCTTGGGATGAGCATTTTATTTCTAAAAATCTATTACTTCAAGACAAGAACTTCAGCTACAGTTAAAGAAGGCTAGCAAAGAAAAAAAAAAAAGAATACAAATAACAGATATCTTGAAGGTGTATTTTGTTTTTTGGATACTGACTTTTTCATAATAAGTCAAAGACAATGTGCTGATACGTAAGGAGCCCAACAAACATCAAAGTTACAAATGTAACCCACATAAATAGTCCCAGTAAGTAAGCCAAATTGCTGCTGTGGATCATCTGCCCTTTTTTTTCGAGGGGTGTGTGTGGAATGGCTAAATAGTGTACCAATCTGGGGCAGAGCCCTTATTTTAAAGAAGCTGAGAAACTGTACCTTGTAAAAGTGATAAAGAAGTGGCAAATTCTTCTCTTGAAGTGATACTTTCAATTAAAAGATTAAAGTAAGTAGCTAGAAATGGTGAAACATTTCCTGGAAACTGGAAACTCTCCCCCTGTGGTTAGTGCTCAGCTGACTGTATTTGGTATTCTCAGAGCTGGACAGTTACTCTGTTTTATTGGTGTGTATTTGGTATTGGATAGTATGCTGAATGCAGTTAGCTCTTCCTTAACACCTTTCCCCATATTTTCAGTTATTTTAACCACCCCTTGTTTGTCACTTCGTATTTAAATGGCTAAGTGGATCACTGTTTCTGTACAGAGCTTGCTGCAAAAGGCATTGAGTGTTCCACTGCTATTGTAGAATTATACTTTAGGTTTTACAAGTCTAACCTGTTGTCGTGGTTTCATTGTGAACCAGACAGGAAAAAAAAAAACTATCAATTTGGGTTGCCAAAAGAAAAGGAATTTTGTAATCAAGAGCAAAGCAGGTTTAAACTTGAAAAGAACAGACTTTTATTAACTAATACAAAAAGGAAAGAAGGAGAAGAAAAAAACAACTAACAAACTCTTAGAATTAGAATGAAACCTTTCAAACATTCTTCCTCTATTACCAAAATTTCTCTCACTCTCATTAACAACATACAGAAATTACATTTAGAAACTTTCAGTCAGTTTTTCAATTCTAGAATAGTCTTTCTTCAATTCTTCTAGAGATTGGAGCATCTTTTACTCGCTATGGAACTAAAAACTGAAACAAAACAAGACAAAACAAACTTTTCATGATAACAGCCGCCCGGAAAACATTTATATCATGAAAATTCCTCCCATATTTACAGCTCTTTAATAGCTGTACTTCTGGGCCATAATCGATCCATGGGGTTTATTTTTTTTTAAAGACAAAACTGTTCAACAGCAAAAGTTCTCTTCTTCATCTTCTTCTCTAGGACAAAATTTCATTGCTCTGTCTAAATTTCCCAACAGTCACAATCATCTCAATACTGGCCCCGTCAATATAGTGTTCTTTTGCTCAGATTTACAATTTGAACCGTTCATCTCCCCATATTCTTTTATGGTTTAAAGGAAAATTGTCTCATTATATTACAGTCCATCACCATAGCTTATAAAAGATTTTAATGTAAAAATAAAACAACTCCTTATCTCTCCTCCACTTAAAATATCACCTTCAATTTCTGACTGCAAAATATCCTTACGTAATTTCTCTATGTGTCTTCATTCTGTCCTTTCTTTCACTCCGGAGAAGATAGAAGCTTTCGGGTTTCATCTGAATACTTAAGGAGTTCACAAAAGGCAGCAGCCATGCCAAAGCAGTCAGATTTACTAAAACAAGCCGTGCTGGGGCTGCAGAGTTACTCTTGGCTATAGTTCTGGCTGGATTCTTATGGTTAGAGAGAAAGAAAGTTAGTGGATTCTTCTTTCCACCCCTCGGTCTCATTAGGGTTAAATTAGTCCAGAGTGAACTCCACTTAGAAAAGCCATCCCCGCCCGATCTGCGTGATCTTTCCTGGCTCCAAGACAGCCCTGAGGAAAATTCTCTCACCGACCATGCTCAGGAGAAGAAAACTTGAATTCCATCAGCCAGATATCAGCAACGTATCTCAGAGTTTGGCTCTGCGGTCTTTTTTTCCTTTTTCCCGGTCAGCCTGACTTGCTTCCCCCTCCCCCCCCCAGGCCCGACGGCCACGTGGGGGGAGGGGGAGCAGAGAATGTTCGGCAGGAGCTCTTACCTGAGCCTTTGCCGGAAACCAAGAGAGAGCTGATTCCCGGGTTTGCATTTAAAAAAGGTGTATCGTAAAAGGCGTACCCACGCTTTCATTGGTTTTATCAAATGTCAGTAATACACATTGGCCAATCACGGCCAAACTACTACACCTGTAACTAGAGGAAAAATGGACATACTGGATGGACTATCTTTTCAATAACTAGAGTAAGAGGTAAATAAGCAACAAATACAAAGGTGTCTGATGAAATACAGTAAAACATTTCCCAGACCACAGGATTTCAATTTGCCATTACGTTTTATTAAAATGTAATTAAAAGGCAGAAAATAATAGAATCACCCATACAGTATACAAGCTAGAAAGGGTAGATTGATTTATTTTTCAGCATCACATTTCTAAAAACACTGGCTTCTGTATTTTAAACTCTAAATAATGTAATGTTATTTAAAGAAAGGGTATGAATTTTACATAAACTAATGAAAGAGTTACTTTTGATGATGAAAATACTAATTGTGTAAGAAAAACTTTTTATAAATGCTAAAAAATATTTTATAAACGTTGTGAAAGAGCTGGGTACATTTCTTTGTTTTGTCTCTCGGTACTGCTGTTATGCCAGGTATATACTCTTGTTTGGTTAGTTTCTATTAACAAGATATTTAAGTCAGTAATCACAAATCAGTCATTTTCTTCTTAGTTACAAAGACTGGAGCTTTCCTTGTGTGTTGCTATAGATTTTAAATTACAGTGTGCATTGTAAACACCTTGTACTATTTGTGTCTTTATATACATAATAAATATGCACGTATGTAGTTGAGTAAATATGTATATAAAATGCAATTGATAGTCTGCTTAAAACTTGCAACTAACGTTGGAATACAAACCTTGTTTGTTTTCAGAGGAATTGTGGTGTTAGACTACTTGGGAAAAGTCTCCTTTCCTTTGTTTTGTTTATACAGGATACAAGCAAACAAACAACAAAAAAACCCCAACAAAAATGAAATTCAGTGTTGTGGTAATTAATTCTAATTCATCAAGGATCAAATTCAGAAAAGAATATTTTTCTCCCTGTTCTAAGAGGGGATAAAGAAGGATAGAAAGAAGTATATTTTTTTATATAAAAGCCAGAGATATATTTGAAGGGCATTATTTGTCATATGTGTAATATCACATTTCAGAAGGATCTCCTCTGCACCTAGCAGGTACGTTCAACATAGAGTGAGTGGGTCAGTAGTGAGTACTGATGCTGTTCCCAGAGGTCTGATGGCTATTGCCAACCTCTTTACCAGGCTGCTTTTGTTTATTCTTAGGGAATGATGTTACAGAGATTTTGATTCTACTTAATCTCAGCAATATATCTCTAGGCTTGACCAAAGTGAAAAAAAAAAAATAGTATCACTGTTACTGTCACTGTTCTTTAGGGACAGCTTACCTGACTTGTTTAGCACTTTGTCTGCAAGAGGCTTTGGCTTAGTTTTGTCCCACCTTAGCAATCAGAATGCTAGCAAGGCAGCTGAATTCCTTCAGTTCCCACTGGAGATTTTGATTTGTATATTGTGCCTTTGGTTGTTTTTGGAAATTTTGGTGAGCTCCAGGTATGGATGAACATGAATGTTTACTGAAGAACCACTAGATTTCCACATTATTTGGCATTATCTTAATGCATCTTTGTATTTCCTGGGATTTTCCTCAGCTGGCCACTTCTTCTTTCTCACAGAAGTACAACATGTAGGCTTCAGTAGAGTATACAAATTTAATTATTTCTTCCAGATCCATTTTTTTGCACAGTTCCTCAGTGTCTACTGGGGGTCTGTGCAAAGAACTTCTAGCTGTGCTATGTCTGTCAAACAGCACTGGAGTAATGGTTTATGGCAAGATAAAAAGCTGTACAGCAGATTATTTAAGATTAACAATACTGGCCTCTCATTCCTTGTATGTTCAAGTTCAGTTGAGTGGCAACACGAATTAGCAGGTGCACTGATGTGAAGAAAGCAGACAAAACAGTTGTAAAGAAGAAAGGAAGAGAGGAAATTACATATGGGGATGCTCAAGAGAAAAATGTAAAAGAGACCAGTAAATACAGTCTGTAAAATGTTCATAATTTGGATCAGTCTTAACTGTAAAGATGGGGTACAGTGTGTTTGTGTTTCCACGCAGAGCAGACCTGACTTTTAAGGGAACAGCAAGCAAGGTTGACTGCTTTTGGAGTAAAACGTCAGGCACCTCAGACACAGCAATTGGATGCAGGCTGGATGTAGGCTTCAAAAGTCCTTGAGTCCACTGACTCAAGGACCATGATTAATATGTCTAGAGTTAAAAGTCATTGTCCATAGGCCCAGCAGGGATAACTAGTGCAGTTACTCTGGTCCCTACAGTCCCCAAGATCTAAGAGACAGGCTACCCATCCAGTTTTCATCGGGATAGTTTGGGTAACAGGTCTCTATGTCCTGATGTTGGTTGACATGCCTAAATATTAAGTCTTCCAAATCAGCACTAGCATCCTCTCTTTCTCCAAGATGGCCTACTTAAGATCTTCAGACAACACCTCTGATACAACCGCAGAAAGACAATCTCCTTGGTCACTTGGTGATGACTAAACTTTTCACTTGCTGCTGTCTTGCTTTCTGCTTCCAGAAGGCAGTGCCACCCATGAAGCCCAGCAAGGCTCCACTTCCCCCTTCACTTCAGCAACACCCTTCTCTCCATCAAAAACCCTTCAGTGCTGTCACTGACTGTAAGATGTATCACGTTGCTGACTGTAAGACATATGACATCACCAAACAAAACGCCACTCACAACACAGCAGTCTATGTGATCTCCAATCTCTTCTGCCTTTTCTCTCTCTAAAGACGGGGCAGAAGAGCTACAAGAATTTCTATGTCAGCATTGCAAGAAGGGTCTTGTTCATAACACAGAATAGTCCGTGGAAGAGCACTGACTTTCTAACTAAACAGTTCCTATAAGACACTTCCTGACCATTTCCACAGGTCATTAGTCAAAATCTGTGGAAGGTTTTGTCCAGAACAAAAGACCCATATCCTTTTTCATGATGGAGAGAACTGTCTTGAGAAGATTATTTGTAACACAAGTTTGGAACAGTTTTCACAGCTGCTTTATTGAATAATGGTAAAAGGTGCTTAGAGGCAGACTGCTATTCTGGGACCTGCATCACCCATTACCTGTGAATATCTAGAAATCTCTGCAACTGGGTTACTAGAAAGGCAAACCTGCATTCATTCAAGGTGTTTCATTGGAGCAGTACAACAGAATTTCCATGTGAAAAATAATGACCAGGAGTTAAATCCTTCGAGAGCAGACTGTTGCTAGCAGGAGGCTGGGCTCTGTCACTGAGCTGGTAATTTTCTCCAAACATGTGATAAGGGCTGAGATCTCATCTCTGACCCTTTAACTCAGTTTTTTTAAGATCTCAGATAGTTAATTATAAGTTCTTTCTGCATCAGTAGGTCCCATAATGTCTCATGCAGTGACCAGTGGTAAACTATAGAAAAGTTGTTCCACAAACCTATTCCTTGTAGCCAGATAAAAGGAAGGATGGCCACAGCTGATCAATTGGAATGTGAGAGAGGTTAATTATTTTTGCCTGTTTGCTCAATACCAGCCTTTTCAGGCCTCTGGAAAGAGAGGCTGTAGAAAATTAAGTGACACAGAAAATAATTTCCCTGGTGAATTAGTTTATTTACACTCCGTGCATATGTTCTGTAATGAAGAGATAGGGGTGAGGCTCAGGGGCACTGCTTCGTCTCTGTTGGAACAGTGTGAAGTCTTGCTGTCCATAGGAGTGCTTTTCTCAGGCTCGGGAGCACCACTGGGTAGACCTGTGAGCCAGGGCAGAGCACCACAACTTCTGCTAACACAGTGTTGTCACCCAGCAGGTGGGTGGCAGCACTGTGTTAGCAATCCCTGGCGGAAGATACAAGCCAAGCCAACCTTGGCAATAAAACATTCCTGTGTAGAGTGACACAGCCATGTCTGTTCCCACTGTCCACAGCTCTACATTTTGCAAATACAGTTGTGTGGTTCCTGGGATGCTCAGTAGTATGAGAGAGAGGTATGAGAGAGTAGTATGAGAGAGGGCATGAGAGAGAGAAGCTCAAGACAAGTCCATCTGTGTAGACATCCCTCACTTAACCTCCATGGGCTCAACTTCCACTGCGAATTTCCCTTTTTTTAGTGTGTTTGTATAAATCAGCATAGATTTATGATAGAGCAGGTAAATTCAGTGGTGCATTTACTTTAAAGAGAGTTAGTGATCATAGGAGCTCAACATTCTTATTTATTAGCAGCTATTAGTTTCCTGTTTTATATGTGTAGTCTCTGTTCTGCCTTTTTGTTATCATGGCAGATTATCAATCATCTTTTGGAAAGAAGTGTTAAAGCAAAATTTTACAAACTAGCTATCTTGCGTTTTTTACATAGGTGGGAGTTTTCTTCTAGATTTCCTTCATATTCAAATCCCTCTGGAGGATATATTACCAATAAACATGCTGTCTGGAAGGTAACACAGATGCCTGATGCCAGATGGAAGCTGTTGCCTGCTCCAGTATATCCTTCACTATCCAGCTGGTAATGTTAGGGATACTCCTAAGGGAGAAATGTAAAACACAGCCACATTAAGAAAATTCAGGTTTTCTACAATAGTAACTTTTAGTTTGTATTATAGGGCTTAAGTGGACCATTATTATTGTAACACATCATACACTGCAGTTCCTGAAATTCTATCATTTAATGAATTAAATGAAAAAAGGAGTGGATTTTAAACAATTTCTATGGAAAAGGAATTAGACTAGAATTTTTCAGTTTAGAGAAATGGTAATTAGTTTCTCTGCTAATTTTAGAGTGGATGAAACCATTCTGATCAGCCCTATGGACAGTACATGGGGCCAAAATAGATATGAGGAAGTCCTCCTGCCATCATTATACATACATAATTACAGCAAGGGGATGCAGAAGATGCTTCAGGCCTTCCCCAGTCTCTCCTGGAGACTTGATTAAGAGCAGCCAGGCTGCTGGTTGTCTCTTGGCGTGAGAACGTGTGGCACAAGGCTTTTTTGAACTAGCCAGGTTGGAAACCTGACCCTCTAAGGGACTCAGCATTGTCTGGGCTAATGTGCATAAGCAGAGGTTTGTGTAACTGTGGGCTGGGTACAGCATATGGGACCCAAGCTAAAATCTGGATAACACTGGCCTCTGCTCTGTGGGAACACCAGTTAATCTGGAGATAGACTCAGTGTTTCTACCTGACACCAGTTTGAATAAAGCAGTGTAACCTCTGGTAGGATGCCAAAGAGATAGGGAGGTGTACACCTTTTCTCTGTAAATGTTTTTCTTGCATTCAGATGTTACTACAGGATGTCTCAGATTTAACAAAATAGCATTTGACACAGGGAAAGTATTTTTTCAAATAAATAAAAGTAATTATGAAGAGTTCTAATTGACTCTAATCATAAATCAATCACTGCATTAGAAATGAATGAAACTGTTCTGAACAAACATATTAACAGACTCTGTTTCTACATTGTTTTGCTATGTATTCATCTATTAGTCACTAATTTGATCCTCCTAATCATTAGTGTTAATTAATGAGGTGTGTCTGTTCCAGAATGTCAGTGAGAGATTTCGAATATTTATAATTGGTGAACTACTGCAGGTTATTTTCTGCAATGCTGAAACTCTTACTTTTATAGAATCATATCATCAGAATATCCAGAATCCAGCATTCATCATAACGATAGGCTATACTGTCTTCTTTTTATGCCAAAACACAGTGACACAAGTCATGCAGGCTTTTTATCACAGATGATGTGTATGGAGTGGAATTTTTTCTGGCTTTTAAGTCATTAAGAAGAGCAGTTTTATAACTTGATCACAGGTGATAGGTGGGTTTTGAGACAGAGAAGGAAAACAGAAGAGAAGCATGACATCTTTCTCCGTCTCTCTTTTGGGCAGTTGGATATCAGCTACTAATCTATAGTAAGCAAAATTTTATGCCTCCTTTCTTTTCTTGGTATGCTCCATTGTAGTTTTTCAGTTGGGTTTTCATTATCTCAGGTGATGAAAAGAAGGTAAGATAAAAACAAAGACCTTGATGTTAATATTTCTGATGCTGTAAGCAATTTGGTTGCATAGTGAAGGCAATGCCAAGTTCTTTGCTAATGTAGGAGGACTTTAATCAGAATTGAGTTCTTCAGATTTTCAGTTCTTTTTTCAGAAGATATATGAGTGGAAGTTCTCAGATTACCTGTTCAATTTCAGTAACTTGCAAATAACTCCCAAGAGCATTGTAATGTCTTACACAAAAATTGATGAATAGAAGACACAAGGAAGGCTTTAACAGAGGTCAGGAAAGTGCACATGGAAAGACAGTGGGGGACAGTCAAGACCAGATTCTCCTGAGATTTCAGGAAGTTTCCCTCCAGAAAGTGATTTTTTTAAGGTGACAGAGTAATTTACTTGAGAATGGAGACATTTTAGGATTTGCTAATATTGGGAGTGATTCATTTGGCAATAAATTTTTCTATTCAGACTGCTTCTTACATTGATGCAGTTAAATGTTTTGATTCTTGTTTAATAGCCTTACTCAGTATTAACTATCCCTTTTATTTCAAGTTACAAAAGCATAACATGGAACATGTGCCCACAGGACAATTTCCTAAGATGGAGAACAAGACTGTATTATGTAACCTTGGAAATTCGGTTGTCACATGATCTATGATACAAATTAGATTATTTGTGGTATTCTAATGACATGAGTCTTATTGTTACCTTCTACTGGGCAATGTGTTTCTTTTTTACATATAAAATCTTCTGCATAGATCAATTTTGTCTGATTTGGCAGACAAATAATATAATTCTGCTCCTTCTTTACTCCTGCTGTATGTAAACTATTAACCTTGGCACTATGCAAAGGCAAATTTTTTGCATTTAATTATTACTCTGTTGCAGCCTGGAAACAGTATTAATCAAGACAAAGTATGATATCACTTCTTCCAAATGTATTTTGTGTGCTGTATTGTTGAGATTAGGATCATACTGGGTAGGTCTTCTCTATTAAAGTCTTATGTTACATCACCTTCTATATTTCATGGGATTATGAAGGAACTCACTGAAGTCAGACAGTCTTAAAGAGAACATGGTCTAGATGTGCTTCACTGTGGTTCAGAAAGAATTTTAGCTCTCTTATTAGTCCTTGGTCCTCGTTTTCTGGTTTTCCTTTGCAGTCCTGGCAGCTGACTTGTGTGGAAGGAGGGAGTACAGCCAGCCTCGACCCTGATAAGTCACAGTTGTGCTAATTACTAAAGAGGAGCAGCCTTGGTCCTAATGGGTCACAGCTGTGACTAATAAAGATAAGTGTGATAAAAGAGGTTCGTTGGCTGCTCAAGGAAGACCCTGAGGAAGAAGAAAAGATCCAGAGAGACACAAAGAAGAATGAAATAAGGGAGAACATTACTGCTGGCAAAGATCTGCTGTGAGGTCAGTCTGGGTCTGATGGAGTTGGAGCCTGCAGACATAATCAAGCTAGGTAAAAGCCTGTGTTCAGAGTCTGCAAATTAATATTCTCATGCATAGTCCAGCAGGAAAGAACCAGCAGTCAGAGTCTGCAGCTGGACCCTACAGTAGGAGCTTGCTGTAATCAGTCAGGATGGCTGAGCTGTAAAGAAGAATAAACCGGGACCCTTTTCACATTGTTAAATGTCTGGGTCTTGGCTCATTTCTACCCCTAATGAGAGGTCTACTGCAACACTGACTCAACCTTTGCTGGCCCTCAGGGTGTGCCTTTTCTTTTGCTTCTCTTATGTGGATATGTGTAAGTGAATGGCATGACCCTCTTCTGCTGGGGCTGATTCTAACCCTGCATCCCAATGAAAGTGGGGAATGAATAGACTGTGTGTAGTGGAAGAGGTGAATACTTTGGGAGGGTTGCAGGCTTGATACACTTCTGTATAAAAGAAGAATGATGTAGTGGTTTAAAACCTAGCTGGAAAATTAAACACATTCAAGCTTCTTCCTTTCCCCCTCTCATTCTAATAATGGAGGAACACTATGAGACATTATGAATTGGAATAACAATTTACTGAAAATTGCAGTAACCACAACAATATTAAAACCACAAAAAAAGTGTACAAAAGAGGCAGGGCGTTTTACTCACAAAATGATATTCACCACCAAACAAACAAGAGCACTTCACATAGATAGTGCCCTGTGTGGTTTTCCAGATTAAGGCAATAGGGCAACTGGCCCTGCACTGGGACCACGTGGTATTTGGGAAAACAGAAGCAATATGGCTAATGAGAGCTTCCACAGCTTAATGCTCTCACCACCCTGTCTGACAAAGCAATGGAGATCGAGGACAAACAACCCCCTTCAGGAACTAGATCATCTGCACTGTGCCATGCTGCTATCCTGGACCACTCTGAGCAGCTGCCTCTGGCGTCACTCCACTCGGGCTTGTGCTCTGCAGTGCCACCACTCACTTTTTCTTTTGCTTGGGGCAGTGTCTTGGGTTCACTATCATGCAGATGCTATGTATAGATCCTATTAAAGCAAAACTAGTGTGGAGGTTAAGTAAGTGCAAATAAGTGTTGTGAAAAAGTCTGTACATTTCAGAAATACATTTCTCATTTTACTATGTCCTGACTTCAAATATGTTATATTGTACCAACTTTTGGAAGATGGATATATATTGCAAAAATCCATACCTCTTAGTCACATCAAGTTAATTGCATGAGATGTATGCGAACTATAGGGCAGATAAATTGGCTGTGTTGATATTTTTTAGGAAATCCAATAACCAGACATAGGTATAGCAGCAGGGATGAGGTTATTCTTTCCATTAGGATCAGCTGACACAAACCATATTTTTCTATTATGTCTGTGCTGTACAGCTGCATAGCTGCCCCCTACCCTGTCTCTCCCCATGTTTGAATCAGGACTCTTTCCAGCCTTGTTATTATGCTGCAGGCTGCCATGGCCTGTGCTGGAGTTAAGTACATCCTGTCATCAACTGTGAGAAATAGATGAGGATACTGTCAGACGTATTTAATTTAAGACATTAGTATTACCCATTGCTGTAATCAGTCTGCTGGGTTGTTTTTTGTTATGCTGTAGCTTGCTTGATGCTTTTATTGACTGGCCCAGCATAACACTGGATTTGGTGCAGGTGCAGAGCCCTGCTGCATTTCCTCACTGCGCCACTCTGACAAAATGATGGATGGCTTGGAGGACATTTTAAACAGCAGGGAAAAGGCAACAGCTATTGCAGTTTAGGAGATATAAATGGGAGAAAGGGATCAAAATATGATATTCTTCTGTGAGGGGGGGAAGAAAGGAGATACTGTAGATTGAATGTAGTCAGAGAATATTAAACACTGTAGAATTATATTTATGTATTATATTTTTATGTATATTTAAGCTGATAGGCTGCTGTTAATGAAGAAACTATAGTGGTGGGGATGGGAAAATTTTAAAGCTATTATAAAGTATTATCTATCAAAAGTGATAAAAACTAGGGAAGTAAGTACTTTAATATGCTATCAGACATCAGTGACAATTGCTAGGTTCAGCAAAACTCTTGCTGATTCACAAATTAGGCCACTGAGAAATTTGATGTCAGTGATTTGCATGAGCTTGAAGCAGATCAATTCACCGAAGTGATTTTTTGTTGTTGTTGATTCCTACAGCTGCATCAGACAGTAATACACTGAAATAAGCAACTGAATGAAATTAGATCACCAAGTTATGTACAAATAGGACTATTTTGGAGCTAACAGATTTAGAATAAACTAGTTTTAATATTAAACACAGTCTTTCAGTTACAAAACAAATGATTTTCGTCCCTTGTAACAGTTTTGGGGCTAGGAAGTGACAACAATATCCTTCCACAGATTTTTATACTGTAATTACAGGATGTTCATACATCTGAAACATCACAGACATGCATTGCAAAGCTACTTTGAAGCTTAAGTGAGAGAAGAGGAATAAAAAAAATCCAAAACCTATCACAATTTGTTCACACAAAAAAAATCAACACAGGTCTTTTCTGAAAACTCTTGTTCCTAAATTACTGACATTAACCATGACCCTTCACTTGACACACCTCTCTTCCTGGGAGCCAGGGGTGGTGGAAAGGCTCAGCTAAACTTGATCACCTCCCACCTGGGAAAGGCTCCCTGAGCTACCTCTGAAAACTTTTGCTCAGATTTAGCCCAGTGCCCCTGTTTGGCTTGATTTATTCTATCAGTGCTTAGATCAGTTTTAGATTTAAGCTGCACTTAGAAAGTTTACTAAAGGAGGTTCTAGGTGACATATAATAGTGGTGGGCAAGTGCTCTCAGGAGCCAAAAGGAAGAATGTTAAATCCTTCAGCTTCTTTATTAGAGACTGTCTGGATCTCAGAGTCAGAAAGCATATATTTGCAATGGTAGAAGAGGGTGGGTTTATATATTCAAGGCAGATAGAAATCCTTTTTCCAACACAGAGGACTCAGAGGAGTTAAGTACACAACTCTGTGGCTTCTTTTCCCAGGGCCAATAGCAAATGCCATAATAGGACTTTGTGTCACTGACAAAACACCTTTTCAGTCTGAGGTCTTTGTTCCTATCTAGACTAATGATGGGTATTTTTCCCCATAAGTAGTCCCAGGAAGGCTTTCAGGGACACAAGAAGCCTTTCTTCCCTACCAAAGGCATCAGGGCCAGCACCATGTAACCAAAGCACAGCTGTGCTTCAGCAGCCTTGTCTTTCATGCTGCAGTTTGTTTCCTTTGCCTGTAATGGCTCTAAGCTGTATGCTTGCTGCACCAGCTGCAGCAGGATAAAAGAAGTAAAAAAAAGCTTGTGCTGAGCCTGCCTCTTCCCAGACTTGCTTTGGGGAAGGTGCCTGTGTAGTTTCAGGACACATACACTCAGCAGTGTGCATTAGAGTCCTCATAGTCTTACCCCATTTTAGTTGTGCAGCTACCTTGATTTCAGTACATAAATGGGTTCTATCCTGTCTTATCCCTAGAGATTTTG
>WAAG01016949.1:2360-16157 GCA_013390105.1 Tichodroma muraria
TCTCAGATCAATTCTTGCAGCCCTCGTACAGGCTGGCAAAATCTCAGGACACCCCTGGGTAAGAAGGGCAGAGACTAGCAGGCTGTCCCATCCCATTCTACCACCTAGCCAGGAGCAGACACGGGCTGATTCCTGGCAGGAATTTCCTTTTATGAGTGGGAAGAAATTAATGTGTTTCCCCTAATGAACTATTCCCTCTTTCCACCCCTAAGAGCCCTACAAAAGGCCATAACAAACACAGATCTTCAACTATTGAGTTATCCAAATGATAACTCCGGCCCTACATTAAATCTAAATTATGTTTAATTAGATATGGCCTCTANGGAAAATATACTGTAGTTTTAGCTTTAGCTTTCTGAGCTCTAAATTTACATCCAACTCTGAACCTAAACATAATTATTAACTGGAGTACTTTTTACTGCTCTCCCTTATGTTATGTAATAATTCTTGAAAATTATTATTTTATACTAATTTTTACTATAAATAAATATTAATTCTGTCTTTGCAAATTACACAAAGTGCAACTCATAATGCAAAATTTAATTATATGAATGAATTGAAGGAAGATCAGAAGCAAATGAGAGCATAAAACACTGGCCTAAGCAATTGTTTTGTCTATTTGTATTTATCTAGACCCTCTAGAATGAAAAAAAGTTCTCTTTCAGTACTAAGCCGAAAACTTTAAGCCTAACTCCAATCTTAATATTAGTATCAACATCAACAGTGATCACATTAATGAAAGTGAAAGAAAAGCATATTCCCATAGAGAAACATGTCATCTTTCTGTTTCCCTTGTCTCTGGAATATCCACCCACAAACTGAGAAAAATAGAGTTTGGATTTCCTATTCCTAACACTACCTTAGCACGGCATCGGTGCAATACAAGATGACACAGAACATTCACCATTTCCAAAACCTGCCCATTTCCAACTCTTCAGTAATAATAGGATGCAGCAAAGATTTGGGTTCTTAAGATGGAAAGTGTCAACAGGAGACAACATCTATTATCCTGAAATCTAATGTCAGCCCTAAATTAAAAGCAAGTTAGAGCCTTAACCTAATACCATCACTAGCCCTAACTTAGTTATAACCTGGTATGCATTCAGACTCCAAATCACACAGTATCTGCCTTTACTAGCAGCTGTTATCTTGTCTTCTGAACTTTGCAAGCCACAGAGAATCAACTGGAGTCTTGAAAATCCAATTCCAAACTCTGTGTCTGGTGTTAATTTTTTGCAAGGCTTGGAGCATAATGACAGAGTACATCCAATTTCCTACCCTGTCATCACCTGCCCTCTTCATAACTCTGTCAGACCACCAGCATAAAGACATGAACAAATATTCTGAAGACTTGAATTCCCAAATCCCAGTTATAATACTTGTATTAATTAAGCATATGTAAATAGTGAAGAAGGATTTAGAGCATTTACCCTTTTCTGCAGTCTTCTTGATTCTTCACCCTACTGAGAAAACAAAAAAACTCTGCAATTCTCTCTTACATTCCCAAAGCCCAATTCAAAATCTACCTTGAAGCCTGGTGTTGCTTTGCACATCCAAGCAAGCAATGACCCTTTCAACATTGTCCCCTTCTGAACATGTGAGTCCTATAAGCTTTATATTCTGACTCTTACACAAACCATATATCACTTTTTAGTTATTTTCAGCAGACAAATGTGCAGATTGTAAATTCCCAGCAGATTTAGATTAGTCTCCTAGACTCCACAGATTAGTCCCAGCAGATTAAGAAAAACTGTCCCCTTTAGTCTTTATTCTCCTCTCAGCCATATAGGACCTACTGCAATGCTACAGAATTCTGAATCTGCAAAAATTTCAAAGTCAACCCCAGTCCTAATTGTGGTTGGGCCCTATAGCCAACACAAAAATACACATTAAAATATTCCCTTTTGTCAGCATTTGTCCTCTTCCTATTTCTGAGGATCTTAATCTTGGTCATGTTGACAGAGACAGGGAAACTAATAAAATATAATATTTCTTTAGTTTAATTTTAGCTGGGATCCAGTTAAATAGGACTTTTAAAAATTAAATATCTGGTTTTGGCCAATTTTTTTCATTCTTTCTATCTCTGGGCAGTCTACATTGTCAGCAACTCATAAGAATGAGCTGGATGGTGAAAAAAAATGTTCCAAATGAGTACATTTCACAGAGAAGTTGATAACTATGGACAGCAACTTCTTCAGCTAAGGTATCAAGAAATGTGTTCTACAACCCCATGGAATTTCTATGCCACAAATTTAGAAGTTCTTCACCAGAAATGATAGACAGGAAGTATGATAAGATACATAAAGTATTCTGTTATGAGGAGTTAAATTTTTGCAGCACCGCTATGATTTCAGTTAGTGTCAACATTTTTAGTTGCATACTTGATGCAAGTTCTCCACCTAGTGGAGTCATTTTTAGTGTTCCAAAGGATTATAATTCCTTTCATGTCATCGCTTTTACTTCTGATTCATTTAAGGAATAATAAAACAGTTCCTTACATAAGATTTTATAAATACTTAAGCTATATATAAGATTTTCCTCAAAATAAAACTTCATTTCACACTGTGACTGAAATATTTACAATGGCTTTGGAAAACATAAAGATCAAGAGAACTATGAAAGTAAAACCAGTTACAACAATCAAGCTGTATCCATAAAATCATTTGAAAAAAACAACCCCAGATATTTTATTTATCTAGATTTTGGTAGTTGAGTGAAGTTGTCTATTTAGAAAATCCTATAGCCTTCACAAATATTAACAACAACCACATTCTAAATAAAATTTTAGAGCAGGCAACATAACTGCTCATATAGCATTGACAAAACAACACCATCCAGGAGCCAGAGTCAAAAATACCAATTTGAACAGCTTATTGTGGGGCACAGGAAGTTCCAAATCAATTGAAGTTCTTGTTTTGAGGCTGGATGAAATTGTAAAATACATATTCTGGTGTTACCACATACTTGTGCATGTATGTACATAATGCAAGAATTCTGTGGGAAAGGAGAAGGAACATTGCCATGCAGAAAGTCTAACCAGATGAATACAATCATCCAGCCTGCTTAAATGCATGGTTCATGATAATACTCCTCCATGTGCTTACAAAGAAAAGCCTTCTAGAAGAAAAAAAATTAAAAAACACCCCACAAAATAAGTGCTTATACAAAATACACAGTTCACATCTCAGACCTACTGAGACCAGCTCTGGCCCACAGCTCCGGTACCTGTAATCACAACTGTAGCACACAGCACAGAGAATTTAAAGTCCCTTCAGGTAGGCTGGTCCTGAGCCACTTCAGGAGACAAAGGTCAAAACAGAAGGTATGAATTTCACCTCTGTTCCTGCTGGCGACAAGTGCACTTCCAAAGCAATTGGTATAATGCACTGTGCTCCTTGCGTGACACATTACTTAATAATTACACGGCTGCATTCCAAGTCACCTTCAGTTCACGGTAGTTTTTAGCTGTGACTTGACAGCCAGAGTGGGTTACAGTTATCCTGCACTTGAGATAATGAAGGTATAGATTATAGTCGAGAGCCCACATCAAACAAATGAGGTCACTCGTGCTGACTCGATACAGATCACCATCGTAAACTTTGTCTCATATAACATTACCATCAAAACGGTGCCTTGACTCGTTCAGCGCACTTACCAGAACTCAGTTTGCCAGGATTGGAGATCACGTTCCCTTTTGCTGATGAAGTTGCAGTTTAATTTTCTCACTGTACCGGCTGAGTCCCCCACAGCACCCAGCCTTGCGGACGCAGGTAGACTTACTTGGGTACCCTATCTCAGAGTCAGCACACCATCTCACGTGCACACTACGCTGCCTGCACAGCAGCAGCAGGGAGATGTCCCTGCTGCTCAGAGGGGAAACAGAGACGGCAGCAGGAGGCTAAGACTTATCTCAAACAGATTGCAAACCAGCAGCAGTGGAGGAAAGAGACTTAACTGAGATCTTTTCCTGTGTGCCGATAACATGCAGCCTTCAAAAGCAGGGCATTATACTTCCAAGCAGAAAGATAGTACTTAATCCAGCACAAAAGATTTCTTAATGCTGAGTTAGACAACCCTAAACGCAGTATCCTGCAGGGTAAGGCAGAAGGCAAGAAAAGACCAGACAGTTTCCTTGTGATCATGGGACATATATATAAAAATGTAAATATATGTATGCAATACTGTCTTCTACAGTGCCTGACTTTCAACAGTGGCACAAACCTTAGCAAATGAATTTTGTTGTATTTACTCTTCCTTATGGAAAAACTAAAACACAGAGTTACATAAATTATGGAACTGTAGAGCTATTTTTATTTTCTTTTTATGTTATTGATATCCCTGAGCTCCCACCAAATTTTGGGCAGCCAGAAGCATGGAAAATTCACAGCAACTTTAGCACACTTATTACTATGATTCTAGTTTATGATCCATCACCAAGAGCAAATCATTTTTTCTCATTTCTGGAGATCAGAGTGCAGGATCTAATAGTCCAGCAGCTCTTGACTGGAAAGGAAAAGGTTAAATTACCCCACAGTGCTGTCCAGCCTTCAGAAGAACCTCGACCATTTGGAGAGATGGGCAGAGAAGAACAGTCTGAAGTTCAGAAAAGGCAAATTTCAGTCCTGCACCTGGGGAGGAACAATTGCATGCACCAGCACAGGCTGGGGTCGACCTGCTGGAAAGCAGCTCTGCAGAGAGGGACCTGGGGGTCCTGGTGGACAACATCTGTCCATGAGCCAGCAGTGTGTCCTTGTGGCCAAGAAGGCCAATGGTGTCCTGGGCTGCATTAGGAAGGGCATTGCCAGCACGGAAGAGATCCTGCACCTCTCCTCAGCCCTGGTGAGGCCATGTCTGGAGTGCTGGGTGCAGTTCTGGGCTCCTCAGGACAAGAGAGACATGGAGCTTCTGGAGCGGGTCCAGTAGAGGGCTACAAAGATCATTAAAGGCCAGGATCATCTCTCTTATGAGGAAAGGCAGAGTTGGGCCTGTTCAGACTCAAGAAAAGATACCTGAAAGGGAACCTTCCCAACAGCTATAAGTTTCTGAAGGGAGGGTGCCAAGAGGATGGATCCAGGCTCTCCTTAGTGGTGCCAAGCAACAGGACAACAGGCATTGAGCAGAAACTGGTGCACAGGAAATTCTATGGGAATATGAGGAAAAACTTCTTTACTGTGCTGGTGACCAAGCACTGGAACAAATTGTCCAGAGAGGTTGTGGAGTCTCCCTCCCTGCAGATATTCAAGAACTGTCTGAACACAATTCACTTGGTTTTCAGTGAACAAGGGGTAAATTTTGGGGCTGCCTGACAATGTGCTCAGCCAGTGTGTGTACCCTAAGGAATCTGCTGGCCCTGGCAGCGTTCCAGTTGTCATTTGCATGGCTGAAGTCAAAGAATATTGTATAACAAATACTGGCATGCAAATACTCCAAGCACAATGACAAGGGAGTATCAGACATATGAATGTGGCTGAAACAGGAGGGCAAAATCTATGATCCCTCTTCCCTGTTCTTCTGCCTGGAAACATGTCTTCTCCTCTTCAGCTGTAGTTATGCTGGCCTTGTGCCAACATACTGCTTTCCAGTTTTTATTCTTCAGTGACAATAGTCCACTGATTTCATCTCCTACTCCTGCTTATACATTGCCTTTATTTCTTCCTGAGAATCAAAAATATTACTGTCCTTCAGAGACAGGAAGATAGACTGGGTAATAATTTTCCCTGCCTGCCAGGTTCCTTTCACTGAGATTTTGATGAGGCTTCTGGAAACAAGAGAGAAAACATCTGCAATACTCTTCCACCCTGCTGTCCACAAAGGAGGGACTTCATGTGCTATATGCTTATATTCAGTTGGGTCCTAAACGTTCGTAGTCCAAACAAAATGAGCTTGTTACCTGAATGAAAACTGACCTCACGTTCTTTGCTAGAACACAAATAACCAGAAGTAGAAAAATACATGCTCAGACATTAGAAAAAATACCTTTAATTGAGGAGCATGCCTTGATTTTTATAGTTGTTCACACAAGGGCTGTTAAGAAATCTCATCATACTGAGCAGCTAGTCATTTATAAGGTTGTAGCTACAAAGCACTGCTTCAAGAGTAAGAACTAATATAACTGCATGGTCCTGGGTTTGTTTTTTTGGTTTTTTTTCAAATTCCCTCATGGAATTGTGTGATGCTTTCAATATACAGAAAGGCAAACCGAAGAAATCAAAATGACGTTTGGGAGCACAGAGGTCCTACCTTGCCAAATTTCATCATGTTTACTACCTACTGCTTTGGTGCTCAGATTGTAGCACATCTTGAAGTACATTATTATGGGCAGAAACTTTCTTTACTAGTCATGACTGGAAGAAAAAAAAAAGCTGAAGTCTTCTGTGAAATTTGTGCAAAAGAACCCATATGAATCAGAAAATGCAACTGGGGCAAATATAAGTTTCTATAAATGATTAATACATGGAAATATTTCTAACAAGGGAAATATTTAAGCATCGTTAGCCAGACTTGGAACTACTACACCAGTGTAGGCAAGTTTGCTATATATTTTACTTTGGAATAAAGTCACAATTATCTATAATTCACACTATTATCCATGTTGGTGCCCTCTTGCATTTGGTGGGGTGGTTTTTTGTTTGGAGTTTTTATTCAGATATATTAAATTAATCTGCCATCTGGTTTTGACTTTGGGCTACTTGGTACTTTTTTAATAACATGACAGATCCTCCTTTCTTAATCGCAGCTCATGAGGTGATCCCCTAAAAAATAAAGTGCTATTACAAGAACACAGGACACAGCTCGCTGTTAGAAAACGTATATTCATATATTTACAGCTGAAGGCAATTTTCTGCAGATTGCCACTGTGCAGCTACAGGAAGAGAGGGAACATTTCTTCTTTATATTATCATTATAATTAAGGTCATACTAGACACAGAACAAGTATCCCTTGGGATTGGACAGTGATTCCAAATTCTTTTTTTTCCTTCCTAAAAATGATAAATGCAAAACATTTTAAGTAGCTGTTGTTCCTTTTTTATCTAGGGTACATGGACAAAATCCATCACATTGTTCTTTTATGAATTGACCATTTACTTCAGAAATTCTAAAATGCCTTTCACAGACAGACGTTGTTTATTGGCAAGGATTATATTCAGAGTTATGATTGTGGATATTGTTGGAGACATGCAGCCTATTTATGTGTATGAGATTTGGTCCTTTCTTCTCATGTGTAACATAATCCACAATTGAAGATTTACAGCAGAAATTTTAGAAAAAATTTAACTTTCAGCTTCTATTGGATAATACCAAAGATCCATTGTTTGCCTATTACCTGCTAAAATAAAGCCCAAGATACAAAGACACTGATTTCACATTCCCAAATTAAAAATCATGGCTCTGTATGTAGTTTACAAAGCATGACAGGTCAAACTGGTATCTGCAGGAGTTCTCTGATTTGTTTTCTGAAGATGTCTGTTTGACTAGAGAGGAAAGATAGAAGGGCTGATGGCTAAAGCTACATAAGAAAAAATTCCACGTTTTGGGGAAGACTTTGATGCAAATTAGAATAGCCTCAAGGTAACTATGCTAAAATCTGAGTTTGTTACTGGGACAACAACAGCTAAACATTTTTATATGCAAGGCAGATATTATCTTCCTCATGAAAACAGCAAGGGAAGAGTTAGTTGGGCAAGGGGGTGCTTGCTATTGTCATGATGTTAAGGTTGTGATATGCAGATTTTTGGAATGTTCTTTCCATTCACAGTTGCAGTCAGTACAGTTAAGCAAAATGGATTGCCATCCTGCCCTTTGAATTGGCCCTTCAAATCCTTGTGTTTTCCTGCCTCCCTAAGATAGGAAGGGATTAAGGGTGACTGACAGCAGAAAAAAATTATGCAGCCACATATATGTTAATCTTGCCATCTTTTCTGCCAGATTCAGAAGGAGACGGATATTTATAACTGTTCCTTTGTCTTGCTTTTGGACTAGCCACTGATTTCCCAGCACCCTAGAAAACATTTCTAAAGGTCTAGGACAGAAAAATAATTCTTTCGAGACAACTAATCTCTCCATTCATGTCATTCATATGAAAGCAATTCTACACCCTTAATATTGGCTAGAATATTTGGTCTTGAGGCTCAGGCCAGGAAAAGACTGGGAGGCTCTGATAAACATTTCCTTTATCACAGTCTTAAGTAACCCAATTTAATGTAACATTTGAAATTAAATCAGTGTACTTTTGCATTTTGGCAAACTTGGGACAGCAGTCTGTTCCTGGTCAGAGGCTACAAAGGGGTGTCTTTTGACCTCAAACACAACAGAGGTCTTCTTAATTGAGAGGGACTGAGAATCTTGGCTTGTAAAATCTGATTAAATAACTGTTATCAATCCAAAGATGTCAACCTTTGGATTTGGTTTATAGAAGCTGAGATACAGGGGTTTTAAGTAATAAGTTAAAGCCTGTTCATTTCTCAAAGAAATACTCCAAATCCCCTCTAACTTTTGTTCTACATCATGTATGTTCATCATTGTTAGGTCCCACTTTTTCAGAGTTTAGCCTCAGAATGCTGTTACCTCTGAATCTGAAACAGACCTTTATCTTCGCCTGTTCAATCCCATGCTAGGTACCAAACAGGAAAAGTAATCTGCCGCCTGTCACTAACCATCATCGTTTGTTATTACTACTTTTTGACATGGCCATATTGGATACCATGACAACATATTCTGCAGAAGAATGACAGGACTTAGAGGGAACATAAATGAATGCACTTTGTTCACTTACAACTAAGTATGGTCTCTCCAATTTTTCACTTTATTAATATTTTAAATACATAAAGACCTTTTTGTCCTAATGGATTCCAAAGCAAACCATTAAAAAAAGAAATAGGAGTGATTTAGATATTACTCCCCATAATTGGATTATATGTTTCTTGCTTCTGTGTTAAATTACTGTAGCAATTCAGCCTACAGATGACCAAAGTCTCTGATTTCTCAGTTGAGAAAGTCTTTTCTTTAAGCAACAGACTTGTAATTGTAGCACAGAATTTGTCAAAAGATCCATTCTATCCTCTGATGAATTAAACTCATAAAAGATGCAAGAACACATTTGTGCTGTTGATAGTGACAGCACTAGCTCTGCAGATGTCACTGTTGCTGTCACTTTGCCCCACATAACTCGGTCAGCCTTGGGTATCTTTCCAAAAACTAGCACAAAGCCTGATTCAGTCCTTCCCTTTTAAACATGGCCTTTGTAGTACATGGAATTATAGCAAGCAGGAAAAGGAGGATGCTATTTGGAGAGAAATTTCTAATTCATTTATATTTTCTATGTCTGAACTACAGTTGCAGCAAACTACTGGTCCTTAATTTGGCCTTTTGGAGTCAAGTCCCTAGCCAGGAGGCTCAGTGTGAAGTGCTGACCGATTTAGAACAAGCATTTTTGAAAGACCAATATCACAAAATCACAGAATCACTAGGTTGGAAGAGACCTTCAAGATCATCAAGTCCAACCAATCCCCTAACACCGCCTCAACTAAACCATGGCACCAAGTGCCACATCCAGTCTTTTTTTAAACACATCCAGGGATGGTAACTCCACCACCTGCCCAGGCAGACCATTCCAGTACTTTATCACTCTTTCTGTAATAAAATTTTTCCTAAAATCCAACCTAAATTTCCTTTGGCACAGCTTAAGACTGTGTCCTCTTGTTTTGTCAGTTGTTGCCTGGAAAAAGACACTGACCCCCACCCAACTACAATCACCTCTCAGGAAGTTGTAGAGAGTGATAAGGTCACCTCTGAGTCTCCCTTTCTCCAGGCTAAACAACCCCAGCTCCCTCAGTCATTCCTATGCAATTATATTTTAAAGGTTTCATGTTGTAAGAGGCTAGTGGGATAGCTACAGGTCTTCACAACATCCCTCTGGACAAGCTGTCCAACTGTGGGATGAGAGGTTCACAGGGTGAAGAATTGGCTGAAAGGCAGAGCTCACAGTGTTGTAGTGAATGGGGCTACATCTGGCTGGTGACTGCTCACCAGTGGTGTTCCTCAGGGCTCAATTTTAGGGCCAGGTCTGTTCAATACACTTACCAATGGCATGGAGTTAGGAGTAGTATTTCCCAGATTGGTATCATCAGCATTAGCAAGTTTGCTGATGATGCCAGTCTGGGAAATGCTGCTGACTCTGTTGCAGAACAAGAGGCCTTGCAGACAGATCCAGATAGATCAGAGCATTGGGCAGTGATTAATGGATGAAATTTAACAAGTTGAAATGCTGGATTCTGCACCCAGAACAGAGTAACACTGGGCACAAGTAAAAACCGGGAGAGGAGTGGCTGGAAACAGCCCTGCAGAAAGGGGTCTGGGGGTGCAGGTTGACAGGATGCTCACCAGGAGCCAGCAGTGCGTGTGCCCTGGCAGCCAAACCATTCTGGGATGCATCCAAAACAGCATCACCAGCTGGTCAAAAGAGGTGATTATCTGGCTGTATTCAGTGTTGATGTGGCTTCAACTCGAGTGCTGTGTGCTGTGCTGAGTATCACAGCTTAAGAAGGATGTAGAAGGTTTTTGGATGTATCCAGAGGAAAGCAACAAAGCTGGTGAGAGGGCTGGAAGGCACTTTCTGTGAGGGGCAGCTGAGGACTTCAAGTTTGTCTAATTTGGAGAGAAGCAGGCTGAGGGATGACCTAATTATTCTCTCCAGCTTCCTGAGGATGAGGAGAGGGAAATGCTGATCTTCTCCAGTTTTGGTATGCAGTGATAAGACATGTGGGAAGGTTCAAAGCTGTGCTGGGAGAGGTTTAAACTGAACAACAGGAAACATTTCTTTACTGAGAGGGTGGTCAAGCCCCAGAAGAGGCTTCCTAGAGAGGTGGTCAATGCCCCCAGCCTGTCAGTGTGGAAGAGGCATTTGGACAGAGCCCTTAACAGCATGCTTTAAGTTTTGGTCAGCCCTGAATTACTCAGGCATTTGGACTAGATGATCATTGTAGGTTTCTTCCAACTGAAGTAGTCCAGTCTATTCTTATCTGTCCTAAGGGGAAACCAAATTATATTTACAAATATTCTGTTTTATTTGGTCTTTGAAGTGAAAGAAAGAGATAAAGGGGAGCAAGCATTTGTTTATTTGTTTTTTGGAAATGTGACAGGCAAGAACACCCATGCAAGTAATGGTATGAGGGTTTTTATGCACCTCAATTTTTAAAGTTGACACTTGTAACATTTAACAGGCCTGGCAGGAGAAGCTGAACTATTAAGAGTCTCATTTACCTGATGCAAACTGCTCCAGGAGAAGTTACTACAGAAGACTTAGTTACTCGCAAGTATAATCTAATGAATACCTGAAAGATTTTCTCAAAGGGATAGGAGAACTCTTATATTAGCTAAAGAAAGCATATTTAGAGAAGTCTGAGAGGAAATGGCATAGAATTACAGCAAAAAATCCATTTTCACATAATCAAATATTTAATTACCTAAAGTAGAGCTAGAAAATGGAATTATCTACAATATGAGTGAAAAAGAGAAGGCAGAATTCAGAAACCGCATAATCAAAAACTAAAATTGGCATACTGTTCCAAGAAAGCTTGTCAGCAACCAAAACCAGATCAAATAAAATAAACCAGTATAAAATTACAGCTCCCTGTAAACGAACAGATAAGTCAACTTTAAAATCACTTTGGTTTATCATAATAAAGGTTGGATTTGACCAGGGTGTCCCGGACAACTGCAAAATGTGAGTGTTAATTCTGTGAAAGGCAGATTTGGGACCAGTGACTGACATACAGGGTTACAGAGTAGTATAATCCCAAATGCCACGCATAGGAATAACTTGTGAACAGACACAAAGCAGAAAACACTGACACATAAAATACTGTGAATAAATTAGGATTACTAATTTAGTGGGAAATATAAGGAAAGATAAGGGTTTGTGGGATACTGGAGCCCATGGGGAGATGATTTTATATGAATATGCCTAGGAAGTTTGGAGAGTAAAGAAACAGTGTGTCAGATTGTCAGTGGACATAAATATATATCAAAAAAAAGTATAAAGGAAAATCTTATTTTAATTAGACACCATGGCTACTGAGCTAGTAATTAATTGTTCCCAACTGGGCTTGGCACTAGATCAATAGCTACAATGTTCCTGAAATTATAAACACAGTACAGTAAAGAACAGCAAGTACTATGACTGTAACTCACTAGTGTGGTATCAAAATTGAGTTTGCTAAGAATGTGGAATATGTTCTTCATCAGTCCAGCACTTGTCGACATCATTACTTTCTGATAATTTAGACAGACTGAAAAAGAAAGAAGTGTCTCCCCAGAAAAAGTCCATAGTGTGGGACTCTGGACGTGGTTATTGAAAATTTAACAGAAATATTTTGGAGGAATACTACTTCTCTGTGAATCAAGAAGATAAAATTAAACATAGTAACCTAAAGATTTTAAATATTATATGGTTGTTATTTTAAAAAGGCAATACTGCTGGTAAGTTTACAGTTATGAAATTGTACTGGACACTCAGCATATGTAGGTTGAATCTATCTGGAAAAAGTAAGAATTTGTATCTTGGATTACCAACACTGCTTTGAAGACTAACTGGAGATGTACAGGAAAATAGCTTCTAAAATAGCCAAAGGGGAGTATTCGAACATCTTTGAAGGTTTAAAATGGATCCTTATTCTGCATGTGAGAAATGTGACCAGTAGCCTGTAGAGGAGACTTAATAATGTTTCACCTAATTTATGAAATTATCAAGGAAAATAAAAAATAATGATAAAGTATACCAATATCAGACCCTGAGAAGCTGCAGAAAAACATAATGGTATGCAACAAATGTCTCAAATCCAGGCCTTTCAACAGGTAAATCTTGCTTCTCACCCTTAGACCCAGAAAAAGCCTACCATTAAAGGTTAATAGTTGAACAAAGCACCATCTTCTTTAGTCACAAAAGTCCTGTTTGGTTGAGTAAATACACATGAAGGTTCTAACAGTGGGTAAAATTACCATGCAAAACTTCAGGTTGAGATACGCATTTCAGTGTGGAACAGCTTTATTGTTGTCCTCTCCTTACTGATGACTATGTGGTACATGCCAGAAAAATATTACAGCCATCACAAGAACATCTGGAACTTGGTGACTCTTCAAAGAAATCTCTGCTTAACAGAAACTGGCCTGAAATCCACCCTTATGTAGGGGATTTGAGGTTCATTGGCATAGTATTGATGAAAGAAGTTAAAGTTGCTAACATGCTTGCATTGCCCCTGTTATGATGATATCTGAGCTTTCCATAATCTTGGCAATATTTGAGAAAGTGTGCAAGAAAGTGCTAACCACAATTTTTACCAAGGAAACAACAAAGCTGTTAGAGCAGTAAATTCAAATCACAAGCTAATGTCCCAGGTCTTAAAACAACTTTCCATGATATGGCCTAAGTGAATTTAAACTCTCTACCCTAAAAATATAAGTCCAATTTTAACTGAAGTTTTGGAGAAAAAGAAGCTATAAGCAGCAGTTATAAGCTTCTTTACTGTTTTTACATTATTTAACCAGATGTGACTGGGGGCATGGTAAGAATGATCTTGACACTTCTCTCTGTATAATAAAAGTAGATTTTGTAATGTAGACCTCTCAATGAGCATAGAATATTGCAAAAGAAACACTGACTTCAATAACCTCTGCTAGACTAAATTGTTTATTTTGACAGTCACTCAAGAAAGTGATGGTTCAGCCATGACTGCTGACCTTCCTCAAGGTTTCTTCTAAATAAGTCAGAGCAAACTCTCCAACTATTTAGAAGAAATGCAG